>CAEFZX010005391.1:0-14490 GCA_903066825.1 Alfaro cultratus | reverse complement strand
TAAAAAAACATACCGATAAAAGTCACTGAGAGCCTCTTCATCTTCCTCCTGAGCACTGAGACGTGTTAAGTTACATTAAACTTGCGTCTTCCTCGACACACATATTCCACCTGTCTCACTCTTACCTTTTCTGCTCGAGCGCCCCTGGCGGTCGTTAGAAAAAAAATGCATAAATAAGCCGCATCGCTGTATAAGCCGCAGGGTTGAAACTGTGTGACAAAAGCCGCAGCTTATAGTCCGGAAATTACTGGACATGGAGCTGTTCTCAGGCTGGTCGTTACTACTTTAAAAAAAAAAAATTTCCTTGACTTTTATTGAATCTTCCACATTGAAAGCAAACATTCTCCTCGTGTAATTCAGCTCTCGCCTGTCACCACAATCAGATGGAGTAATCTGGGAATATAACGACATTAAAATGAGGCGAGCAGCTCATTAAAATGCTGAGCTCCTGGGAGACGTTTTGCCCTTTTGTCTCCCTTCTGACATTTTCAATGCTAATCAAGCTTCACGTAATTTCCTATTTCCTCTTCGGATGGAGGGGACAAATGCAGCCTGAATTCTGTCAAAATAAAACACACTGTAGACAGAATAACCAGATCAAATTTATGCCAGGAAGTGGGATTATTTTTGCATAATGCAGTATCCTCATCTTAACTTAAGATGAACCAAGCATTTCTTCGCTTCACCTATACTACTGTATGGATATTATTGCTTTTATCCAGAATTAGAGAGGACATTTGAGACATATATACTGTTATTAATTAATGTTTCTGTTCTTTTAGGGAAGTAGTGCTGAAGCTGCTGCAGTCCGAGGCGTCGCCAAACCTGGCTGACAGTAAAGGCTGCTTCCCGCTGCACCTGGCCGCCTGGCGGGGCGACGTGGACATCGTCCGCATCCTCATCCACCACGGCCCGTCACACGGCCGCGTCAACCAGCAGGTAATCCCAGTAATCCCATTGTTGTCCTCAGGTAACCCTGTAATCTGGAATAAACCTGCTCCTTCTTCCTTTATTTAGCACTGCTGACTTTTGAAGTTGATGCCACTTATTCAGGAATCCAGAAATAATGTCAGATTATCAGCATGCCATATTGTCTCATTTACAGTAATACCGCTGGATTTTTTTTGACGTTATTTAAAGTAAAGCTAAAAGCCAAAATACTGACAGTCATTCATTAATTCATTGGGAATGTCAGAGAAAGATGGAAGAAATGAAAGCGAACAAAGATCCTGATAAATGGGAAATAAGCACAAGTTTTTACTTTTTGCAGGTTTTTTATGTAACATATTTTGGCGTTGGGTGTTGAACATTTTTAAAAGGAAAACTTCCTTCGATATTAAAATACTTTTGTGTATTTAAGTATTTTTATTTACACGTGGCAGCTGATTTTTTATTTGCCAAAAGTAGTTTACATTTGTATTTATTTATTTCATAATTTGTCCGACACACTAAATGTATTTTGTGATTTTTGTGTATATTTATATATATATTTTGTATTCTTGGGACTGTTTTATAAAGTAAAAAGGACTTACAAATTTGTTTGGCCAAATAAATAAAAAACAAAGCACTCGTTCTGCAGAACAAGTGGAATATTGTCTGTGATATTCATGTCAGGGTATTAAAAAAACATAACGTGATAATTCTTTTTTTTGGCAATATCGCCCTCCTCTATTTCAGAATATTCTCGTTTTATGTCTAATAGTTTGGATTGTGAATGTTTTTCTTAACCTTCCGTTTACTTTCATGGCTCCTCGTCTTGGAACAATGGCTGCACTTTATCGTTTTATCTCTGCCCTTGCTCGAGGTAAAAGCATCGTCTTCTCCTCCACCGCTGTATTTCTGAGATCATGCGATCCGACGCTGCTGCAGGTTCTGTTATGGTGGTCTCTGTCGGAGCGAGCCCATCCCTTCCCGATTCTGACAGGCTGCCGGGAGCGTTCAGTCTGCCGCCGCTGTCATTCCTTATCTGCGAAAACGACCTTCTTCTCCTCCCTCACGCTCTTCCTGTCCGTCTTCGCTTGCAGCATATTGACGGCGGCACGGATCACTGGCGCAGGAAGTGGCAGTGAATCAGAACCGCTGTGGAAAACGCTAAATGGATGTGTGTGTGATGCCAGGGTAAAGCAGTAATGGACCCTGTAGGTTATTGGGAGGGTTATTTAGCCTAACTAATAACTCCGTTTTCCTCTGTCTCCATTAGCCAAATGCTTCTCCTCTGGGAGCTGCTGCTTTAATTGTTTGCAGTGAGAAATGATGCACCTTGCCCCTGAAATTAAGAGGTTTGTCAGCAAGTGAACATCGGTAATTTCCTGTTTTTATTTACCCACTCAGTGACTGAAAGAGCTGAGAGAGCGGCTGAGTACGACAGAGTAAAAGCTGCTGATGCAAAAGATATCGTACAGACATTACGACCTTCAATGCGTTCGTCGTCTGGTGTCTGCTTGTTTGGAGTAGATATTCTAGTCAAAGTGTCATTTTTAAGTTTGTTGGTGAACCATTTCTGAAGTTTTACGGATTTGACCACAACATCTGGATTTTGAGATTAGCATTTTTCAGATGTGGAAGCAGAAAAATCATATTCTTAAATTTTTTTCCCCGTAATAAAACCATATAATTGCGCAAATTGGAATTATGAAAATAAATTAGCTTAACTCACATTTTTTCATAAGGTTTTGAGCTAAGTTTTTCAGCTGTATTGAAATTTCTGAAATGGAAACACTGTTTTTTTTTTTTGCATCACACAAGTTGCCATTGACAATCAGATGTTACTACTGGTGGGAAAGATGAAGAAGACGACAGGAAGTAGCAGGAGAATGATGGCATGCCATGTTTTGTAATGACTTATCAGATGAACAAACGTTTTCATGTGTGATTTAATTGCACTTTTTATTTAATGGAAACACCAGTTGCTGGTGAACATTAACAAAGTTTTGCTCACATTTGCGATGGACTCGTTTTGTGGATTTAGTTCTGTCTTTTCCTTCCATCCATCCATCTATTTTTGGTAACATTTTAAGTTTTGAGTTCATAAAATTAATGGAATAAATTGGTGATTCGATGATTTCATCCTGTAAAAGAGAACCAGCAAAACTTATAATAGCTGCAAAAAAAAAAAACGCCTAAAAGGATAATCTCCTCCTGGTAGAATCCCAAACTTTCACTTCAGTTTGTCCAAAGATAAAATTTGAAAAGATATTACACCTAAAATAATAATGCAGTTTGTTTATTTTTCTCTTAAAACTGAAGCATTTGTGTAGAGAAACCTTGTTGTTGCAGTTATTGGTGTGAGGTAGTTGTTGTTTTCAGGTGGGAGTTAAATTGATTGGCTGTTTGTGTTCGTTTAGAAGCAAAAGTCTAGTACTTTCTCTCTGGCTGTCACATGTTGCCATTAGTCAGAGTGAATCTTATTTTCATTAACACCTTGAGAACTAAAAGTTGCAGAACGTCACCCGCTTCTACCAATTCAGACACAAAGTTGTGTCAGTAAAACTAGTTTTAAATCTGATTTAAAATGTTTTATTCGTCCTTATTGGTGTTTGTGAAGAGATGAATGACATCAATAGGGAGAATTACTTGGAAGTAAATGAAAAATGGTGTGTAAGTAGGTTAATCCCACTCTGCCATCAATAGGTGATTATTGGAAGTTGGTGGATGTTATGAGGGAGAAGGTAGACCAGTTCCAGCTCACTGCTTGTTGCCTAATTGGTCTCAGTAGTTTCAATTGATGGCTTGTTTTGTGTGTAGCAGGAACATGTGAGTGTGAGGTCTGGCTGCCTGGATGGAGAATGTGATTACTATACTCTGAGTGTATGCATGTGCAGGAGAGACAGTGATTGATAGAGAAGGATTGCTTGTTTACGGAAGGCGTGCACTCGGCTTCTGGAGGCCAAGTGAATGTTTTGAAGGCTGACAACTTACTTGTTGTGATTTCTTTCTCTGGTTGACTCTAAAGCAGCTGACTTACTCAAGCCTGGACTTCGATATGTTGATTTTTTTTTTCTTTTTCTAATTTGTTTTGGAGTGAAGTCACATCTTCATCAAAGAAATTACTTAAAGTTGTTGTGGGAATCCGTCATCCTTCTATTTGACTGATATTGTTGAATTATTAATGCTTTAAATGAATAAATGTAATAATTTTTTCAAATGTATTTATTTTGCTAGCTTTCCTGCTGTGAGCGGATATAATGTTTAGAACAGAGAACAGAGCAGTGTCCTTACGTTAGCCGTTAGCATGATTAGCAATTGTAGAATAACTAAAGCAGTAATGTTTGTGTTTATTTCCCAAATATATAGATTATTACCTTTACTGTGAGATTTCCAAAAACGTCATAACAGAGGATGAAAGCGTCTGCTTTACCTTCCTGTTATCTGCTGAACATCTTGCTCTCTCCTCATATATAACTGCCTGAATGAACTGCAGACAGAAATAAAATGCAGCTTTTGCAGCAGATATATTCCAGCAATGTTATGTTTTCCATCAGCAGAAGGAATAAAGTTACTTTGTTTTGCTTTCCTCCTCCTTTCTTCACTCTCCTAAAGAAGACATCAGCAGCCTGCTAAAGAGCAGCACGCCTTTCACCAGTAAGGCCTACTGGGAACCATGTGAACCAAGCCAAAGGTTACAGACTCATGAGGTCATTTGCCTTTCATAGCTTTCCTCCCGATTTATTTCTGTGCAAATACCCGTATGCATTCACCTTACATTCCTGGTAACTCGACGCTCCATGTTGCTACGACACAGTAAAAATGAAACCATATGTTTCCCAACGATCAACATGTGAACTCCCTGAGAACACATGCTACTGCTGGGAGAAACCGCTCTGGGAAAGGCCTCCGCCACGCCGACGGCTGCCAAAACACACAGTCACACCGAGCCGTTGGACGTTTTCTTATGAGTAATCTGTTTAAGGAAAAAGAGGCGGCAGCCGTATGGTTTCCACAGCCCGGCTCGGTCTTATTAAAGTTCAGCTAACGAGGATGGGCTCATCTCCGTGTGATCCCAAACAAATTACCACCCTAAGTGATTATTGCAAGATGCGAGCAGATTGTGTGTGTGTGAGGGCGTTTAATTGAGGTGTTATGTAGGAACACTAATAAAAAAAAAGTGGTTAGATTTACTTTGCAGTTGTGTAATTAAAACCAGAGCTGTGTTTATCTCTGAAGGAAGGTCAGTGTTAAAAGAAAACAATTGAAGATTTTTATACAATTCCTCTGGTGTCTCAGTCGTTTTCTAACCAAATTTCTAGAAGGTCAGAAATCTGATGTACTGTAATGATGGACTCTGCCCTGAACCTTCAGAAACACTTAAAGATAATTACAAAGTCAGCCTTCTATCACCTGAAGAACATTCAGAATAAATGGACTAATGTCCCAGCAAGAACTACAGAAACTTATCCATTCATCAGAAAATACTTTTAGTTTATGGCTTAGCACCAAAATATACTAAAGATCTGCTGATGTTGTAGCTTCCAGACCACTCAGATCGTCTGGTTTTGGTTTACTTTGGTTCCTCTGTCAGAACCAAATATGGAGCAGCAGCATTCATTTTTTTTAGCTTTTTCACTGTGAAATAAACGCTTAGAAAAAACACAAAACTGCTGAAACATTGCTGAAGGCTAAAAAACATACTAAAGTGTAGTCTATTGTTTTCCTTTACAACTTAATTCATTTGCTTGCTTTTTGTTTTTTTTCTTTGCCTTGGAAAAAAAGGCAAAGAAAACAGGGTTTTTGTGGATAATAAAAATACTTTAGTGTAAAAAAGTGCTTATTACTAGAATAATTCATCATTAGAGGTGCTGTGTTGTGATAGATTGGTAATTATTTTTTGTTTTCACACTCATGAACTTCAGCCTGTTAATCACCGCAGATTTTCAGCTTCTTTTTCTCACATTTTGCCATTTTAATCTAAAGATGTGTTAAGAGGGAATAGAGATTGAAGTAATTATCCTCATTTCTCTCATCCTCTTATTCTTCAACTCGTTTCTCTGAGCTGCCAGGATTATGGGATGAAGCGACAGAGCCGGAGCTCATCCTGCACATCAATCCATCAGGCGTTACTGCAGAAAACGTTTGAACAAGTCTCCTCCACCTGCTCTGGCTACAAATGTAGCTGCTGCAGCACAGACTTTTTTATTTTGTGGAACATATTAAAGAGAAGACAGGAAGTTATTTATCTCTTCTGGTCCAGACATGGTTCCAACACATTTTTGAAAAGTTTGCAGAAGTTTTAAATCTGTTTGTCCTTTCTTCTGCCTGTCCAAGTATAACTAAATAGGATCTACTTCAGGGGTGTCCAAAGTGTGGCCCGGGGGCCATTTGCGGCCCCTGGAATGCTTTTAAGTGACCCACTATCACAATTCAAGAATAATGATAATTTACCAGCCCCTTGCGCAGGCGCTTGGAGCATGAAGACTTTTTTTAAAAATTACAGACAAATTAAAATCTTACAATGAAAAATGTTGGCGACAACTCAAAGTATTCAGTAACCAGGCTTTTGTCCTTGAATTTATAAAATGTGGCTGCATACTTTTAAATAAAAGTGACATAAATCTTGTTTTTATTTCTACAACTAGATAAATAAATTGAAGACAAGATGTTTCAAAAACCTGCAAAACTCTGTTAACATTTTGGATCTAGGATAATTTACACACCCTTTGCAACAAAAAAACATGACTACTTGTTTAATGTATTGGAGCTTAGGGAAAAAAAAAATAAATCAGTGTCTTGGTTTTCCTTTTTTATGCCTTAGGTTTTTGGCCCAAGTGTCAAAAAAAATTGGGCATTCCTGATCCACTTGGCTGTTCAGTCCAGTTTTGTTTGTCCTGGCCAAATGTAACCAAAACAAAAATAAGCTATTTGTTTTATTGCTTGTTGACAGGATTCCTGCTCAGCAGCCAATGTGCAACAATGAACCAAGTGCTGATGATACTGAGAGGCTGTCAGACTGCGTGTAATGGAAATATATAACCCGCTATGAGATCATAGAGGGAGGATTTCTCTGTTTCCACTCCTCTTCTGCTTCATCTTCTCGTCCGAGTCTGAGCTCATCTTTGTCACTCTCCTTTCTGTCGAGGAAATCACATTTTTCCGATCTGAAGCGGCGTGTATGAGACACAGCGAATCAGGCCGCTACGTTTTATTGTCCATTAAAGGCTGCAGGGACAAATGGGTCAGTAGCAGAAACAACAATAGCTTCGGTTTTTGTGCCAGTGGTTCCTGGATCACATTTGTTATCCAGTCTTTTTTAGTTTCTGGGTTGTTTTTATTCTGTTTAGAGCAGATATTTATTGATATTAGTGGCTTTCAGATGATCATTTGAAGCAGCATTTACTTTCTGTACACAGCACAGAATGTAAATTAAAATATATTCTAGATCAGAATGAATATAGTAAACAAAAAGTAATTTACAGTAATTTAAAGAAAGTAAATTCTCGATTATACTTAATTAATCCATGAACAATATTTTTTGATTGATCCATTTTCAGCAACAAGATATTTTTACATAAGTTTGGGGAAATACAAAAAAAAAAAAAGAAAAGCAAAAGAAAACCAAAACAATAAAGCTTAAGATTTTTTTTACATACCAAAAAATTTCAACATATATAACACATATGTTATGTTACGCATAACATATATATGAATAAATATCATTATTTATTTTACAAATGGAAAGAAATCAGTGTTGAATATGATGAGATGAAATTGTAAATAAACATTAACAGTTCTCAGATCAATCACCAGGGCAATTTTTGAGAAAATTAATCTATTACACACTTAAAATGTAATAATTGAGACAGTATTTCTACTGACTTGTGTTCATTAACTTTGCTTTATTCGTATTTTAACAATATGTTAACAATTTGTCTCTGAATGCTTCCAGGAACAATATCTAAACAATATGTGGTTCATCGGTTTGGATTTAGAAATGCAGTGCTGAATTTGCTCCTATAGCTACATGTGAACTATACTTTTTCTTTTTCTTGGGGTCGGTCACTTATTTATTTCGGTGTGACCTCTGGGAATACCAACAACGCTGCTGATGGAGGCTCTTTGGGGACTCAGGACGTGGTCAGACATTCTCAGACAGTCCATGACCTTTAAAATGCCCAGACAGACTCTTCTTAAAAATATTTAGCTAGAGAAATAAAAAGGAAAAGATTCATTTGTGAATATTAAGCTATAATAAGTTGCTGATTTTAGTTTATAAAAGTTGTACTTCTTGTGTTGAAGGTCTTATTATTTTGAATAAAGCTGTTCAGTGTTAAATGTTTGAGATGTTTTAAAATCTAAATAATTGTGTCCTGCAGATCTGAAGACGATCCTTTGTCCTAAATAGAGGTACATGTTTTCATTCAGGAGGCTCCAAATAATCCAACATTGTTCAAAAACATTCTTGGAAACTGAGATTAGTCCAGTCAGGTGTTCCTAAATGAGTTTGAAATCCCTGTGGTCAAGAGGAACTCCACTTTCAATCCTGTATTCTTTCTCTGTTTTGAAGAATGATCTGTATTCTGTGCTGTTCTTCTCAAACCATCTCCAACTTTTCTTGCTAACCTTGTCTCCTGCTCCATTAATCCTCAAACTGTCCGTCTCATACTCTGACCTTTTCTTCTTCACCCCTGAATCGGCTCCACTACTTCTACGTCTCTCCTTTCACCCATCATTGCTCCCATAATTCCTGCAACCATCAAAGCCAAACGTCCAACGTTTTCCTTCTGTTCTGCAGAACCATGAGAGGGAGACGCCGCTCCACTGCGCGGCCCAGTACGGACACACCGACGTGGTTTCAGTTCTTCTTCAGGAGCTGACCGACCCGACGATGAGAAACAACCGGCAGGAAACTCCTCTGGACCTGGCTGCACTTTATGGACGCCTGCAGGTCACTGAGAATGAAATTTATGTGTTGTGACGGACTACAAAACGATATAAACACATTCATGTGTTCAGGCGACGTGCAGTGATAGTTTATCTCCATGAATAGTTGTTTGAATTTGTCCAAAAAGTATCATGTTTCATGTGTCTCCTACTGGGTTTTTATGTATTATTTCTGGTATCAATCTATTCACATTGTTTTGTTGATTTATTGAATCAGTTTTTAGTCTTTTGCCGTGCTGAGACTTTAATGTAACCTGCTCTGTGCTCAGACTCTGTTCCACATAGAGACAAACTAAAGAGAGAGCAGCTGAAACACCAGTAGTTAAATTTGATGCCGTTCAAAGTGAGGCGCTACAATTACGTTTCATTTTTTATCTCATGCAATTAAATGGGAGCATATTGAAATACATTACTGGTCTATTTAACAAGTCAATTCAAAACAGAGCAAATATGCGTTCGCTAGCTTACTACTCCATTTGAAAGCATTTTAACTGGAGAAATATTGATTTAAATGTCTTTAAAATCTTAATACCGTCCTTTAAAAGCTTCTGTTTGTCCCCATATGATACAGATGGAATGTAACTTAATTTATTGGTCCTTAAAGGCATCAAATTGATCAGTAACTCGGTTTACTCAGTGAAAGATATAATGCTGATAAATTACACAAATTAAATTTTCACGCCTTTAGTTCAGTTAATTCTGATAATTTTCTACTTGTAGCCGATGAACACGCATTTAATTACTTTAATTAATCAGAATGTCACATCAGACTACTAATAAAAAAAGTGTTTTTCATACAGAAATGTGTGTTTAATAAAAAAATATGCTAACCTGCTGCTGGTTTACACCATGGACATACTATATTAGTTCAGTTTTGTGAAAAATGTGACAAAACAGACACTGAAACACACAGATTTCTGCTGCAAATGTCTGCTGACGTTCCGACTCAGTCACACATTCTGCGCACTACGGCAGCTATAATTCAAGCCACACAGGTTTATCTGACTGCAGATGAATAATTTATGAAAGCAACAGTGTCTTTCTGCATTATAACGAAGGAAGCTCCCTGTGGTGGAAGTTTACTGCCGAAGAAAAATGTAACTTACACTGGAGGAAAGTTTAAGAGATATGTAGAACTCACTCTAGAAAACAGGAAAGCTGTAAATAAAGATAAACCTTGTTATTTTCATACAGAAATCTAAGCAAAAATATAAAATAAGGGCCTTCTAAATGTATTAGAATATCACCCGAAGCTGTAATAGCAATGCTGTTAAATCAGAACTAAATAAAAGAGCGTTGTTGTCAGATTAATGGATTTTTTTATGACTTCTAATAATGAGCAGAATTACAGATGTTAATTGTTGTGACTCGACACTGTTTTATACCTGATAATTGAGCATTTTTTTGAGAGCCAGGAGGAAATGTGTCGTCATTTACGTGGCGTTTTGCTGTGTTTGTGGACAGGTGGTCCGCATGCTGGTGAGCGCTCACCCAAACCTGATGACGAGTCACACCCGCCTCCACACGCCGCTTCACCTGGCGGCACGGAACGGACACCACAGCACCGTCCAGACCCTGCTGGAGGCCAGCATGGACGTCAACTGTGTGGTGAGTTCAAGTCCTTCTGTTTTTTTTATATTCTTGTTTATTAAAGGATTGGCAGTGCAAGTCAGCTCAGGCTATAAATGATGATAAAAGAATTTTTTTTTTAATGTTATAGACTTTTGGGATGAGCTGTGATTATGACAACTTTTTCATCACTTGACCTAAATGTTTTGACTTTTTAAACAATATATTTATTGAGTTTTTGCATATATGAAATATAGAAAATATACATTCAAACATTGAACACCCTCTACTCACAATTAACACTCGGCGTATAAAATAATAAAAAAAGAAAATAAATAAAAACAAAAAAATGCAAATGCATAAAGATAAATACATGTATAGATATACAGATAAATAAAATAAAATTTGAATCATTCAACTCTTTTATTAAAAATATTATAAATCTGATTTAATATTAGTCTTTTTAGGTGATGTTCTATTTTAAAGTAGCTGTATTTTAAGTTTATCCATGTTTCGATTACAATTATTTCCATTATGATCAGAATCTGTTTGAACTTCAAATCAGAACCAAAATTATCCTTCAAATCACCTTCTGCAAATATCAAAGAATTGATTTAGATTAGACGGTTATTAATGTTTTTTGCACATTGTCCCTGTTTTAAATAAACTAATAAAATGATTTTTTTTTCAGTTGAATAATTTCCTAATTTTCAAATGGGTAGTTGTCTAATAAAACAAGCTTAACTTTGATCCAAGTATTCATTTCAACATAATGAACACACGATCATGAAGGAAACCGTTTCTGATTTTAAAAGATTATAATGGTATAATATTTAGTTTTTATGGGGTTGTTATTGACAGAATTAGCTAATAATCAGGCTGATTGATACTCACTTGGTTATTTGTAGAAACGGTTTCGGTGACACATGAGATGTGAATCCCACAGTTAAATTACTGTTAGCGGCTAACCATTTCAGTTTACTGTCTGATTCAGGCCTTCCTGTTGGTGTTGAACTAAAAGACTGTTTCCCATATTTTAAAAAAAAAGTCTGAACTGAAGTACCTGTATCATTAAAATTAAGAATGTGATGACTTTCTTAAGTTTAATTTTAAAAAAAATACTGAAATCATCCTAATAGCAGCCAAAGATAGTTATCATATGAGAAGTTTTACAAATGTAGGAGTGAAAGTGGATCCTCTCTGTGATCTGGGCAGCCAAGTAAGTGTTTTGGGGAAATTTTGTTTTTATCAGCCGAGGCGTTATGAGACAGTAACCCTTGGTTTTGTTTTTGTTACATCCCAGCTGGATTTCTGTAATAAACTATAGGGGGCCAATTTCTCCAACTCTGGCGTCAATCCACCGACTGCCAGTTTATTTCAAGGCCCGGCTTAAACTTCTTTGATTTATTTGAAAGTTTCTTAACTCCTCCGCTCCATTCAATCTCCCTGAACTGTGACCCGTTTGCGCACCGTTTCGATCTCTCTGGTCAGCAGATCAGAAGAATCCCAAAGCGGTGCTGTTTGGAAAAAAAAAGGAGTTAAATGCTTTGCCTCTGCAGGTCAGACAGGCGCTCTGGCTAACTGTTCTTAAAGCTCCTGTAAAAACAGACAATTGCTGTTAGTAAAAACAGCATAAAATGTTTTTTTTTGTTGTGTCACTTCTACAAATTCGAATCTCCTGAAATCTACAAGCTGTGACTAATTGGTCAAATCAAAAAACGTCCAGTGTCATGTTTAATGCTTATATATATGCTTTTTTTAATTTAGCAGAAAGATTTAACTGTGACATTTTGTTAAAATAATGTAATCCACCATGAAAATTGAATGCGTCTATAAGGACATTTACCTGGATAAACCCTTTAAAATCCTTTCCGTGCTGCATTTCAGTAATTGAAGAAACGAGAAGCTGCAGACGTTTGTGTTTCATGAATGGCTTAGGAAGCCGGCAGATTAGCAGTCCTTCATTTAAACTCGACGTTTTCTCCCCGAGTGTGTATCAGAGAGCCATGTAGGCTGAACGTGCCTCAAAATGGTTTGGTGGTTTGAAATGAATAATTGATTGTGAGGAAAGGGAGAGAGAGAACAAGGTGTTCCTGAAGGGTCCTCATAGTTCATGGTCTCTTTTCTCTTCATGCATTCATAGGGATTAGATGTGGACATTTACTGGATGCTGACAGTTCTCTGCTGAATTGGTTACAAATTGGTTAATTTTGTTCAATTTAGCTTCAAAAAAGTGGCTACAATCACTGTTAGAATAAAAGTACCTTACTGATACTGTGAGATGTTTGATTCAAGTGTTAACTCTTCCTTAAACTTCACAGCTTTTTCCTTGGAATATAGACAAAAACGTTAATCATGATGATAGTCTTTTTTGGCAATAGATTGTATGACTGCAAATCAAAGCATTGAAATCTGTGAACAAAAATGTAGCAATTGAATCGAATCGTATTTATTCAATTTAATACCAAAAGCCAGAATTATATGCTGGTAAAAGTGCTTTCATTTAACACTTGCTAGTGGAGTTTCTTCTTTCAAGCTTTGGATTATTTCTCACCCAATGTGCTGCTGTTCATTGATCATAAAGATTTGAAGGAAGGAGAAAAAAAGATACTTCAAGGGATTTATTGCTCAGAGAGTATGAAAAATTCAGGGAGCTGCTGAGTCTGAAGCAACATAAACAAGGAGATGTAAAAGTTTTCTCACCAAACTTCAGACACTTAAGAGATGTTACAAAGCTTTGAACAACCTTAATGTTGAACTTGTTTAAGCTCCATCTTCCTGCTGTTTACAAGAAACGCATGTCAGATAATCTTAAGGCACTTTACAATAAACTAAATTCGATCCATTTGTTCATTATTCCGTTGGGTAAAAAGGTTTTCTGTGGAGGGAATCCCAGCCAGTCATCGACTTGCAGCGTCTTTACTGAGCAGACCTGCTAAAATGAAGTCATTAATTTTAGTCTTTATTGTGCAGATCCCTGAATCAGTGAGATTGCAGTCATTACTGCCTCCTTCACTCCTTTTATGTGTGTTCAGACCCACTCTGATCTGGAGAGCCGGGGTGTTTCTCAGCCTCAGGCTCCATGCGCCTGGTGAAGATGAGCACAAAGGTCTTTGATATGTCATCTCCTCTGCAGGACTCACTGCTGCTACTTTATCAAGCTTGTTATGCAGAGTGGTGCAAGCCTTTGATAAATCCCATCTTTATTTTGCATCCTGCACTTTTGACTCATTTTTTAAAATCAGAAATGCATAAAAACTGCACTCTTGTGCTTTTCACATTTAGCCACATATGGTGCAACAGTTTTTGTTCAAAAGAACAGATAAACGGTGTGCACCAAAAATTATCTGTGTTCTTAATTTCTTACTCACTAACGCCATTTACTGAAGTATTTCTTAAAGTGAGGTCTTAAATGATTAAATCTAGTTGTAGTGCAAAATTAAGAGTCACTTCCATTGGTTTCTTTTTGTTTTTCTTCAAATTTACTTAAATCAGAAATAGCCAATGGAAAATAAAACGGTGTAACTGAAACTACATTAGCTACAGTTCATACAGGTAGCTTCTGAAATCTTAGGAAAGGATCGATAGGCATGGATTTATGGCTCCAATATGAGATTTTGGTTAATAAGCATGATTCATTTGTGTCTGTGGTATTAAAATAATCTAAAAAGACTGCCTGAGAGAAAAATTAAATTAAAAAAATAATGGAAATGAAAGAAATCATTATAAATTATAGATATCTTATGCTGCCTTTACTTGTTGGTGACCAACATTGTGTGCAATTTTGTTCTCTGTGGCTATTAACTCATTTTTAAGCAGTTACGAGGCACAGTTGCACCAGTAACTTGACAGGTTGCTGCTGGGTCTCCAAGAGCGACTGAGTGAGTTGCTAGGTAACCAAAGAGTGATCTTGACCCTTTGCACGTGACATCACAGTACTCAGAACTCTACCCGCTCCGCCATGACAGACGTCAAAAACCATAGACATGTTTTATTTTGGTCATTATTGTTTCACTTAGTGTTGATATGTGTGTGACAGGCGTGTGT
>CAEFZX010005390.1:0-17257 GCA_903066825.1 Alfaro cultratus | reverse complement strand
CAGTGCTGCCATGGTTGTTGGACTGTCTTGGGCATATTATTTATCATTAAATCATCATTTCTCATCTCACCTGGGTCTCCTGGCGTCCTGCCTCACCACCTCACACACCGTTCCATGACAAAAAGTACCCAAGAGTCTCCAGCTGAGTTTCCATCAGTGTTTTTTATGGTCATTTTGAAGTTTCACATTAGAAAAGGTTCATGTAAATGGGAAGATTCAAAATACAGTAACATTGGGTTACTTAATGAAATCCCTGGTTCTTTGATAACAGAGTGAGGTGTTTCACTATGGGAATCGCCTCAGCGTGACCCAACTACGTAAGCTCCAATGACATCACATCTGTCTGTGACAGACAGGTGGAGCCATGATCATGGTTCCACCCACCATCCAATATCACAGCCAACCTACCCCTCTCAACTCAATCTAAGCAGGTTTCTTTCCATGATGTGTTGGTGAAACACCTCACTCTGTTATCAAAGAACCAGGGATTACATTAAGTAACCCAACGTTCTTTTTCTAACTTCGCTCGGTGTTTCACTGTGGGAGATATGGCCAACTCCTGAATTGCATGCTGACCCCGAAGCAATGCTTGGCAGCAATTCATATAATCCAGGACTCAGGTGGAGCCTGATGAGCCAACCTCAAGCACCGTGTGTGCCAATGATGATTGGGCCACATCCGGCCTGTAAAACCTCACAAGTGTGTGTGGTGTAGCCCAACTGCCTGCAGCACAGATGTCCTGGACAGACACACCACAGAACAAAGCCCAAGAGGTGGCCATGCTCACCCCTTCAGGGGGTTCTGACCCTGAGCGTCTATATGCCAGAGATATGGTCTCCACAATCCAGTGTGCTAACCTTTGGCGAGAGATAGATTCGCCCTTATGAGAAGTGGCCCAAGACACAAACAGGTTATCTGCTGTCCTGTCAACATAAGCCCTCAAAGTTCTCACCAGACATAAGCAATTAAGCCTCTTCTCTTCTGCTGAAGAGAAAGGAGGTGGATGGAATGCCAGCAGTTCCACCATTGAACACCTGTATGATGTTTCCATCACCTTGGGCACAAAAGCAGGATTGGGTCTCAAGAACACTTTGGAGAATCCCGGTGCCCACTGTAGGACTGACAGACAGTGTGTGTAACTCGCCTACTCTCTTAGCAGTAGTTAAAGCTAAGAGCAGTGAAGTTTTCAGAGTAAGAAATTTCATTCTAATATCCTCCAAAGGCTCAAAGGGATGATGGCAAAGGGCCTCCGGTACCAGAGTGAGGTCCCATAATGGCATGAAAAGCCCACAGGTGGGAAGCTTACGTCGTGCCCTCACATGAAATGGCACACCAAGGGGTCCCACATGACAAGCTGAGATTGCAGTTAAATAAACCTTAGTAGTTGAAAAGGCCTTGTCCTTTTCCAACAAGCTCTGTAGAAAGCAGAGAACCTCCACCACCGAACACTGAAAAGGAATAGCATGTCTCTCCACACACCACTCCTCAAAAACTCGCCATTTACCACTGTAAAGCGAGCGAGTTGAAGGAGCTCTTAAATTCTGGATGATGTCGATGACCGCTGGAGGGAGACCTGTTCCATTTAGGTTCCACCTTTCATGGGCCAGGCCCAGAGAGCCAGAGAATCTGGATGCGGATGATAAATCTCCGCCTGAGCTTGAGGCAGAAGGTCCCTGCGAATGAGAAGGGACCATGGTTGTGCTGACAGAACTTGGATTATTTCTGCCACCCAGGGCTTCGATGGCCACCACGAGGCCACCAGAACTAAAGACAGGCCCTGTTCCCTCACTCTGACTAGAGTTGTGGATATCAGACTCAGAGGCAGGAATGCATAGAGCAACACATTTGGCCATGAGTGAGCTAGAGCATCCACGCCCCGTGGTGCGTCTCAGTCCAACATGGAGAAAAACAGTGGGCAATGAGCGTTTTCCCATGAGGCAAGGGGGTGCAGCTTCCACTCTCCGTAAAGGGGGTTGCCTCTGGATAACAGATCGGCCCCTCTGTTCAGAATTCCTGGTACATGTGTCACACGAACCGATAAAAATCTGGTGCTGCTCCACATAATTATTTCCCTGGCCAATCTGTGGAGCTGAATGGATCGGGTCCCACCCTGACGGTTGATATACGCTACCAATGTGGAGTTGTCTGTCTTTACCAAGACGTGGCGACCAACCATCAAAGGCATGAAATGCTTCAAAGCTAGGAATACGGCGTGTAGTTCCAGCATGTTGATATGGAGCCAAGCCATTCTTCCCGACCATACAGCGTTCACAGCTCTGCCCATCATAGTTTAACCACAGCCAGTCATAGACGCATCTGTAGTCAAGGTAACCCTGGATGATACTGCACCCAGGAGCACGCCCACTTCAAAGACCGCTGGGTCTCCCCATGGTCGGAGAGCCGCCACACGCAGGTGTTATTCTCACCCTGCGGCACAGATGACAGCGAGGACGTAGTGAAGCGACCCACTGCTGAAAATCCCTCATCCGTAACAGTCCCAGATGGACAACGGAAATCACTGACGTCATGAGGCCGAGGAGCCGTAGGCAAAGTCTGAATGGAACGATTTTCCCCAGCTGGAAATGCGCCATGCGCTGAGCGAATGACAGGGTTCTCCCCTCCGATAATGTAAGTGGAAGGAGAGGGAGTTTATTTTGAGACTCAAATACTCCATGCATTTCACAGGAATTAAATGACTCTTCGACTGGTTTATTCTGAACCCCAGGTTGATGAGGTAGGTTAACACCACCTCAGAGTTGCTGATTGCCTGATCTCTCAATCAAGAGCAAATGAGGTAATCGTCTATGTACGAAAAAATTCTGATGCCGCTCGATGTCAGTGGAGACAGCGCCGCTGCAAAAGAGTGCTTACCCCATGCCTTTGGGTTCTCAGATTTATTTTGCTGGGGAGGTTGTGAGGCAGGTCTTCTTGGAGATTGAGGTCCACCCTGCTGTTCTCTCACTGCAGCAGCTGCAAAGCCAGGTCTTGGTCCTGGTAGGGGAGTTTGGCTAGGTTTACGAGGCAAACAAAGGTTGAAAGCCTCTCCCTTCTGTTTTCTGAGGGTACTTATTTCCCTCATTTTCTCCAGGGAGGGGCCAAATAGACCTTTTGAAGGGTCATAGGAAGAATCCATAACTTCAGCCTTTTGGGCATCACTTAGGCCTCTCCCCTGAGACTGCCAGTCCCATGACATGACCGCAACCTTGAACGGCAGAGGAGCATAGGTTAAGATCGTTCACCACACATATATCATCCCAAAGATGGGATTTGGTGTCCCCAAGTCCAGCTGATGACCCATCTCCTCCAAGATTTCACCTTGATAGGCTGACAACAGTGTAACTCCATTAAGCGAGAACACCGATTGTCCAGCATGAAACACCTGCAGTGATAACTCACTAACACAAAGGTAAAGGTCAATTTAGTTTGAGGAAAACTCAAACACCACAGCACTATGACACACAGATGAAACTTTAAATTGCTCCATGTCCCTCATGGCCCATGAGACTCCTCCACTGAGCAGAGGCAAACACAACATCCCAAACCACTGAAGGTTTCAGCCACCTTTGACATTCCAGCTTCCTGTCCTGGGCGTCCGGAGCAATGTGCCGACTCGGCTCCTGGCAGCACGCCTCTTAAACTCTGATTGAAACTGACCTTTCCCTCCCTCTTATCAAACAACGTGGCCTTTCCAATGCCTCTGACTCCGCATAATTCACTGATGGTGCCCTTCACATAGGTCTCTGACCTGCCTGACAGCCTGGCAGTCGACACGCTGAGCTGAAGAGAGCAGCGGGAAGGATGGATGGAAATGCCAACATTAGGACAACTGTGATGGCTAAGCAGCTTTTTCAGGGCCAGAGACCTCGGCTCCATCTTCAGCTGAACACTTGAAGCAAAGATGGAGATTTAGAAGAGAAGCAAAAAAAGAGGTTGTCAAGTCAGAGGAATATAATGGTATGATGCACATTAGAATAGAGTGGTAGGGAAAAACGCAGCAATATTAAAGCGCTTTGCATTGATGTTTATTGGTTTTAGAAATACTCTAGCATAGTCAAACTGACTTTGAACAGATTTTAAAGACAAACTACAAAAACAAAACATTTTGCTCATTTTTATGCATTTCATATTTGGATTTTCATAAAACAAAGCAACAGTTAAAAGTCAGCTCACTGTTGCCAAGTTAATGACTTTGTTGGTATATGTAGTAACTCTTCAGAGGAAAATAATCAGTATTTCCCCAAACTGGAATCAGCAGGTGTGACATTTTAAAGATTGGCTGTCAGCCAGAAAACTTCCATCATTCATATTGTCAACAATGACAAAAAAATCAACAAATGTTGTTTTGTTTTTTTTCTCCAAGGTTTTTATTGGCTCTAGTGGCCCTTATTCAAAAGTAGTCTGACAGGAAAGAGGGGAAGACATGCAGCAAATGTCACCGGGGCCAGGAATCGAACCCGCAACGGCCACATTGAGGACTAAGGCCTCCATACATGGGTTGTGCTAAACCCCTACGCCACCACAGCTCACCCTAACAAATGTTTTGAAATCTGAATTTAATAAGTCCCACTTCAAGCAGTTTTCTTTTTTGGAGTTACAGACACTCAAGGTATCAGTAACATTTTATAGACCTATTTTGTTGGAAACTAAATGCTTTTTGTTACACCACTTTCCACAAACATCAACTTCCCATAGAGGAAAATGGAACCATTCTTATATTTTCATTGCAAATGTTTTGTTTCCTTTATTTTAAAACCTAAAATCAGAAAATTTTACCTGACCTTTTCTTTAACACTTTGGCTCTAATCAAGTCTTATTTAGCTGGGCTGAGGGGAAAATGGCTCCAGATTTTAAAGGTTGCAGAGCCCTGGGCTAGCCTGTAGGGGTCCCTGATGTCCCTTTCTGAGGTCTCAGGGAGGCTCGCTGCCCTTGTTGAGAAATATGGCTTTACAGTAATACCCACAGTATTGTAATCAGGGCCTAGAGATACTCCATCCTCTATGAAGTGGAAGCAGATGTGTTGGAGCCAGCTGACTGCTCTCTGTTCACTGAAGGACTCTTCTTAACTTCAGCCTCTACTCTGCCAGATTCAAGATCCATACGCTCTGTGAATCAACAGACCGTTAGATTGTAAATGAGCCTCTACTCATTTACAATCAGCATGTTGAACATTGGCAGACTTGCATGGTTCACCATCTTTTCCATCATTACAGAGTGGGGTTCCAGCCAGCCTTGGATGTCACCCATCAGTCACGCCTCCAGTCCTCCAGTCCTCTAGTCCTCCACCTGCCAGCTGGCCATGACCCCTGATCCCTGGCCACCAACATCCAGCTTTGTCTGTGGCCTTTTGTTGCTCACTGGCTTCTACTGACCAATGTCAGGAAGCTTTACAGAAAAGGTACTAAAAACGGCTTTGGCGACTTATCAAAGAGATCTGTCTGTAAGATCAAGTAGGTTTGGTGACTAATTGTCAGCTCTTGAGACAAATTTGTATCAAAAGTCTAAATCTATACAGCAGCATCCTGTAGTTGGACCCAGAGACCTCTATGTTATCCTGGGATTAGAAAAAATCCTTCAGTTGAAGGCAAACAGCAGTTTGGAAGCCAGCAAGACAAAATCTCATCTATACCTAGAAAATTCTATTGAAGGCCTTTTAGCTGCCATCTTAAGCCATAAGCCTGGTGGTTAGATGGTTAACCAGCAGATAAACAGTGAGGAGACAAAGATTATCTTCTGCTTTTTCTCATTTAATCTCCACTGAAAAACAAACTTTAATGTCATGGATATTAATATCTATCTATCTATCTATCTATCTATCTATCTATCTATCTATCTATCTATCTATCTATCTATCTATCTATNCCCCCCCCAACCCAACCCACCCCCCCACACACGCACCCCCCCCCGCCCCCCCCCCCCCGGGGGGCGCCCCCCGGGCCCGTGTATATATATAGCAATATTTAAAAATTGCTCATAGTCTATCCATCCATCCATCCATCCATAGTCTGTGGCTACAAAACCTCTGCACAAAACAATGGTTGCTTTGTTTTTAACATGCAACATTGCTTAATGTGTTTTCCTTGATTAAATAAATTGAAATTGAATTGAATTTTGGCCCCTCCTTATTTCTTGTAGTGAAATGTTTTCTGCCTGACATGCGGTTAGATTTACACCAACCTCTCCTGATAAGTTTCTCCACTGTTGAGTTTCTCTGGAGTCTCAAACCATTAGAAATGACTCTACAACACTTTCCAGACTGATACAAGTCAGCGACTTTTTTTGGTCCTGAATTACTTTCATGATGTGTTGCTGTCTTTGGTCCTTAAGTGAACTTCATATTGTTGGAGACATTCCTATTAAATGTCTTCTTGATTCAACAACCCTGGCAGCATTCAGACCTTGAAGTGGTTAGGGAAATTAAACAGAGATTTGGAAAAAAGACGGTTAATCAAACTTATTAAATGATTCATTATGCATGTGTTTACTTTTTCACATAGAGCCAGGTTTGTTTGGATAGTGTTTTTCCCTTATTACAGTAAATGAAATCATCATTTGAAAGCATTGTTCTTGTGTTTACTCTGGTATCAGTCTGATGGTCTGAGATTCAGCCTTCAGCTTCTTTGCACGACAAATCCGGAATAAACTTCCAGAAACCTTCAAAACTGCTGAAACACTGAGTTCCTTTAAATAAAGACTAAAAAGCTACCGGTTATTTATTATTATTATTATTATTATTATTATTATTATTATTATTAAAAACCTTTTGAACTGCTATGTTGCTGAAATGTATTAGATAAAAAGGGAAAAAATATGAGAATGTGAAAGGGGGTGAGTACTTCTCCACACCAGTGCAGCAGGAAATGACCATTTGTTTGGTTTGAGCCAGTTGTCTTTCAGCTGCCTCCTCCACGCCCTCTGCCAGTGCCAAAAATGAAAAACCAAAGTAGAGAGCAGTGTTGCAGCTGAGGCTCATCAGTCTAGCCAGCAACTATCCCCTCCCATCTCAGAGGGTCTTTGTGTCTAAGAGCCTGGTTGAACAGGGGGTGAGGGGTGTCTGGGGCCCCCTTTCCTCCCTCTGGCATAAAAAACAATCAATAAGAAGCATTTTTCTCCATCTCCCTCCGCCACCAGCTTTGGGAGAGACCTTGTCTTCCTTCACCTTCAGCCCAGAGCCGCCCAGCCTCCCATGCCTGTCTGTAGCCTTCAGCCCAGAGGCCAAACTGCAGCCAGCAGACTCTGTCTTGACTCTAGACAATCTCCCTTGTTGAACCCATTTCATACTCTCATCTCTGTAATTTTTGACATTAATTATTCAGGCCCTTCCAGCCAACAGACATAAATCCATTATGTCTGCCGCAATTAAGAGGCTCGAGGTGAAATTAGAAGGGAGGATGGCAGATCTGCATGTTAAAAGGATTTATGAGAGTTTATGTCACTTTAAATATTCATACTATCCATCTGATGCAGAGAAAGACACACGTTTTCTGTAAATGCACATAAAGGTATTTATCTATTGTTTATGATATAAGTCCTGTATCAGTAGGCTCACTATTCTGGTTCCAGACTTTAATTTATTGCTGGTCTTGTGTTCACAGGAATGTGTTGCTCTTACCAGTGACACTATGAACTCCTTGCCGCTGGAGGAGCTGGACGAAAACAAGCTGGACAAGCACGAGCACACACACACACACACACACCATATTTGGATGGAGGAAATCACAGATCAGTACTAGAACTCTAGATTTAAAAATTGCTATTAGTAAACCTGACTGAGCAAAGAAGAGCGGGTAAAAATAGCAGAGTTAAGATGTGCAGCCATGGTAGAGACAAAACAATCCAGCGGCTCTAGAAACCATTACCTCAGGGGGATCAACACAAATGCATGCTACAGTTTACTAATAAATATCTGAAAAACATCAATTTCTTCTTCTACTTTGTGTTGCTATATGACAAAGTCCGCACTGTCCTAAACAACAAGCTGTCTCTAATTACCATGTGAACGACATCTGTTGTCCAAAACTCACAAGAACTATTCATGTTCAGGAGTCAGCAGCTTTGCAGTAAAATACAGGTGCACTTGTTGATGACGTTATTTGTCAAAGGTGAGGACTCATCTAATCACAAGAGGCTTCATATATGTGGGACTGCTAGCTGAAGCCACTTCCAGGACTCCTCATGCTGAGGTGAGTCCAGACAGAGCATATACAGTACCTTTTCATTGGCTCTGTAAGTTCCATGGCAGTGGCACCAGCCTGCCATGCAAAGGGCTCTCTCTCTCTGGGTTGTAATTTGTAGAAATTCAGCCTAATTCACATGATGAATGCTGATGTCAATTCAACATTTGGAAGTGAATGCCTTCAAACACTTCCTCAGACTACAATTCTAAACCAGTGCAGAAAATCAATATCACCATTCACAACTTCTATTTCAGTTTACTAATTGGCCTTGTATTAGTTCTACCGGTGAAATCGAGTTCAATGGAACAAATTCCAGATGGAGCATTTAAGGGAGATGAAAATCGAGTGGAATTCTGTATGTAAAAGCCACATATCTTCATGTAGTCCACAGAAAGGCAGGTGTAAGGATAAAACGTGTCATAAAGCTGCTTGAAGTAAATGAACAGAGTCTGTATGAGATGTAGCAACAGGAGGCTGACTGAGGTTTTTGCACAGGTTGAACAGAAGCAATGTGACATCCAGTATGCTGTTCATTAGGAACGTCTTATCAGTTCATCAACATCAGAAACTCACCAGGAATATCCTCTCCAGCTGGTCCTGGATGTCCTTCATTCCAGGAAAGGCAGCCACTCCCTGAATCATCTCGATGAAAATGCAGCCCACTCCCCTGAAACAGAGCAGGACTAGATCAGTGGAGCTCAGCTGAAGCCTTTACGTTGTTCAACATAAACCTGGGCTCTTCATTTCCTAAAGCGCATTAAGTTTACATGATTTTAACTCCAACAGCCAGACAGAGAGGTGCTGATTTTCCTTCTCTATAACCTTTTGGTTGGAAATCCTGAGAAATCAAGCCAAGTGGAAGGAAGAAAGAACGACTCACTGTGTGCAGTCAAAGCTCATTTATCAAAGCGCTGCAGATTTTTCTGACAGATTCACTTTCTGCATCAGTGAACAGCAGCAAAGAGACAGGAATATTACCAGTATTTCTTCCTTCAAACTTTTCATTCGGACTGTTGAATGGAAGCAGATGGCTTCATCTCCATGCAGCTCTGACCCCAGCATCCACTATTTCTGCTGGCTCAGGTGGAGAGAGGTCAGCTCAAGGACAAAGGCTTTTTTCAGGCTCGGCCTTGTTCCATTATAAGGTTTTTGGGGCCATTATGAAGCATTATAGTTAAAACTGAAATGTTGTTTAGTGAATATGTCGACTACTGTGACATGTTCTGATTGGTATCAATGACTGGAGTCAAGTCTCTTTTTGTTTTTCTCTCTCTTTCTGCAGGTTTAGAGGTAGACTTCTAGAGTGTTGATTTGTGATGCTTCTTTCTCTTATTTTTCTTCCTTTCTTTTTCATCTGTGTCAATTACTTTTGCAATAAGTCAAAATGTAATGAGCTGATTTACTGTAGCACAAATCAATTTGTAATTGCTTTGGGCTTATTTCATAGCAAAAGCTGTAGCACTTCACTTGAAAAAGTCAATCTGTTTGGCCTCACCTTGACACACAACAACAATTGTTAGAGCCACCCTGCCAGAGAGAATACGCTGGGAAAAAAAAAAAAAGAAAAAAAAAAAAAAAGAAAAAGTCGTCTTTATCAAATGAACATCCTCAGAAGATTAGGTGCAGGAAATCCGGGGCTATTTGTTCACAGAGAGCTGATCCTGCCTGAAGTCTGTCAGCGTGATGTTGATCTCCACAGCAGAGTGAAGGGATTCAACCTGCTTAATTTCAGTCATTTAATCATGTTTTAAGCAAGACATGGATAATTTCACATACTGTCAGATCAGACTTTTTCATCCAATCATCATGGATATGACTGCCAGGTGGATCTTAGGCTTCTAAAGAATTATTTGAATTTAATAAGTGCTTTTGGCACATTGCCTATCAACCACACACTCTTTGGAGCTATGGATCATCATTATTCTGGATGAATATTCTAACAGTAATTCTAGCCACAGTTGGAGAAGTCCATTAAAGATATTCCATGTATTTTCAAAAGAGGTGAGGTTAGAGCTTTGGGCCTTTCCAGAATATTGGCTGGCTTTAGCCACTCTGAAATAGTCTTGATGCGAGTTTGGGATGATTGCTTTGCTGGAGAATTCCATTGAGTTCAGGTCTCAAACATCTAAGATGTTGATGAAAGAAGGTTAACAGTTAAGAGGTTGTTTTCCTTCACAACTCCAGTCACTTTGTGCATTGTAAATGTATCCCTGGCATTATAGCAGACCTCCAGCATCACCTTGCTTTGACAGTGTTCTGAGGTTCACCACGACTCTCTCAAACAAATAAATAATAACAAATTTGTAGTCCTTGTAACTAAGCAGATCAATCTCTGACTTTTCTGACCACAGAAGATTTTACCCAGCTTGATGAAAGGGTTCAGTGCTTCATCTGTCCACCAATCTCTTTTCCTCTACCTCTTCTACAGTACTAAACAGGAGGGTTAATAATTTTGGGATTGTGTATGATTATGACCCTGTGTCACTTAAAAAATCTGCAATAAATTCAAATTTGGAGACCTAAATCTTGTGTATAAAATACATTGTACTTATGGGTTGCAATATTATTGCATCTCACAAAACCAATGATTAAAAATAGTATGTTTTTAAGGATTATGGATATGATGAGTTTCATACGACAACTTTGAGACAGAATCTTGCTAAACACCTTGTCAGTTAGTGGAGGAAACACTGTGAAGGCGTTTTATAGCAACAAACCTGTGATTCTGTCAGACCAGATACAAGCGTTAGTCTTTAATTTAAAGATACTTCCAAGTGTGATGATCTCACAGCACACTGTACAGAAGCAATTTTGGAAATAACTGAGGTCGATTTTTTTTTTTAATTAATCTTGCCGTTCACTTATTTACCAAAACACAGAGATGTCCTCTGGTGCAAACGTGAGCCTTTAAATGTGCTCAACACATACCAAATCAAAGTGTTGACTCTGACTGGAAGTGAAATTTGCAGCTCAGGGAAGTGCTGATGAAGGCAAAAATAGAACAGTTCCTCACTTCTCCTCCTCCATCACATTTGTCTACCCCAACCCTGCAGTCGGAAAGATGGATGCTTCTCACCACAGGAAGACAGATCTGTGTAACCTTTAGCAGTCCTGCAAAGGATGCTTCCTCATGGCAGCTGCTTTCTGAAGTGGCAGAACAGGGTGAGTGGAAGCGTGTCACAGGGTGATTCTGGGCGGACCGGAATGACACCCTGTGGAATCGGCCCATCCCTGCAGGAGACAGGAGCCACTGCCCACCCAGTCCTGCAGTTCTGGTCTGTAATGAGGAAGCAGTCACTGCAGCCGGGTCTGCAGGGATTTCCCTCTGTCCTCACAAACTGTCACCAACGCTTGAGTAACCCAGACCAGGTTCACACCAGTACAAATAATTTTCTGCGGTAGTTTAACTCTCAGATATGATTTTTTTATTCTAAAACTTTTCATAAAAAAAAACTCCTATTAAAATCCTGGTTAAGTGTTGAAGCATCTGGGGAACTTTGAGACAACTTTGTAGAGGAATTTTTTTCATGTTTACTTGAACATTATTCACAGGGAAGACCGACAAACATCTCTTCATTTACTTCCTTCTTGTTGTTGCAGCAGCTTGTAAAGACTGCTGCAACATCAGAACAAAGAACCAAACAAAGAACAAAGAACCAAACTGCCTACATTAGAAGGGCTCTGAGGCACAAATGATATTTTACTTTTATTCAGGTACAGAAAGCAAAACAACAACATAAAGACGGCCATTTTACCCATCATTCTGAAATCGAATCCGTTTTTCCCTCTGGAGATGTGAGGATCCGCCTGCAGCAAGAAAGCAGCTGAGACCCTCACATGACCGCCGGCTGTATTTCTGTCATTAAACAGCAAACAGTGGCCTCTCAGTAAGCCCTTTGCTAATCTTCAGCTGCCTCTCATGTCTGAAGTGCTTTGCCTGTTTGTAAGTGTTCTGCTGTGTGCTGTGTCCCTGCTTCCTTTAGGGCCCAAGGTAGAAATCTGCTGAAGGAAGCAATCAAGTTCAAACAGCAGAGAGCCACAAAGAAAGAGACAATAGTATAAGACTTTCTCTTTCATCGGTGTCCAGAAATGGATTATTTCCCTCCTGTCTTAATGCTTCAATTAAGCAAAAAAATAACAAAACAAAACAAACAAAAAGCAATTATACAACAGCAGAAACATTAAATCTCCAAAGTTTGTACAACAAATCTGCTATGACATTGCTGGGCAGCCAGATCTACCAACCCATTTGTCTAAGCTGCCAGGGCAGGACACAAACACTGTAACATCATTTTTTTTCATCCTGAGTACATTTAAACAATAACACTTTTGAATTAAAGAGGTTCTTTAAATTAAAGACATTTTAAGGCTTTTACATTAGATACATGAAGACTTTTTAAGACTTTTAAGGATAAGCAAACACCCTGGGTTTGGATGCATCTCCTTCACATTGTAAGGCCATATTATCTTAAACTGCACCACAAATTCTCCTGTTAAAGTACCAGTGTTGGTTATCAGACATGTTGTATGGGCCTCATCCAGCTGAGTCACTGTTAACTCAGATCAGTGAGGGTTTTAGTGTGTGTAATGTGTGTGTGTTATCCTGAATCGGCTGCAAAACTCCCAGAGTGACGCTGAAGGGTCTGCAGGGAAGGCCAAGTCAGCTGAATCCAGTCTAATGCTTTGTGTACCGATGGCATCTCATCTTTTACTGAACTTTTGTTCAGGAAGTCTAAAGAACATCAGCAAAAACAATTCAATTCTCTCAGGTATTGTGAGGGAAAACAAAACCCTAGTTCCTGTTAAAGTCCTGGCTGAAAAAACTGCTCAACTTCATTTCAACTCTTAGCTTCCCAACAGAGAAAATGTATAAAACATGATGAATTTATCTCCAATCCAAAATAACTTAGGCAAACTGAAGATAGGTTGAAACAAACAAAGGGCTGCTATGAGTTCTGCTGATGTACAGGTGTAACTGAGCAAACATTAACAATATAGGCGGTCAAGGAAAAACAAAAAGACATGCTACAAAAAATATGCAAAAAAATAAACCAAAAAAAAAAAAAAGGTTTGCTGAAACAATTACCTCCAGGCATAAAGTTTGTGCACAAGTAGAAACAAAGAAGCTGAATTGAGCTGCAGAAACAGATCTGCTCTGCAGAACTGTGTCTCCTGTTTGTTCTGGCAGGACGGTCCTCAGTCCTCAGTGCTGTGTGAGGCAGGCCAAAGGACTTTTATGTACCTTATGTATTGTTGTGGGAACTCATATGATTGGTATTTGGGTCCAATGAAAACTACCATGTACGAGAGCCAGGATTATAATTTACACATAATAACAATGCCAGATATGAACAGCTTGGATCGCTTAGAAGATGTCAGAAAACATGAAATGAATATTTTCACTTTAAACACATCTAGGTACATCTGGGAACTGAAAATATGGCAAAAACATGGAGTCTCAATTCATCACAATTAATAATAATACAAATATTTACATTTGATTGACATTGAACTCCAACAGAGCTCCAAACCTTATAATGTGTTTTCAGGGCACATGGTGCCATTTTATAGCACAATCAAATAACTATGTTATCTTTCATTAGAAAATGCTGCATAAAAATATATTTATAACAAAAATAAATAAAGAAGAAATGTGACTTTGCATCATAGTATAACTTTGAACCTGATGCCTTGAAATTGGGCCTGTGTCTCTTTAAGAATCTCTTCCCCTTTCCAGTACTTTGCCATCAGCGGAGTCATTACATTAATGCTTCTCCATGATGCCATTCACAACTTTTCTTAAGACTGAGACGTAGTTTCTCAGCAGGCGCTCACTTCCACTTGTTTTTTGCTAAGTCCTGCTGCTGCTAGTCTGGAGGGGATGTGAGGGATATAGGGCAAGGGGTGCTGGTGGAGTGTGTGTGTGCAGAGTAGTAGCCTTAACTACAGTTAATCTTTTTTGGCATAAATTAGCAACATGGTTCACTGTTTTATTTGGTATTCCATAAATTTTGAACATAAAAGATATATATATATTTTAGAAACAGTTGAAACCTGTAATCCATGGGATTGATTTCAGAAATCTACAAAAAGTTAAAATTATAATCCTACAGTTGGTGTAGAGTTTACAGCACACATAAAGTAAAGAACAGGTAGAGATAAATGGATTTCAGTTGTTTTACAATTAATTGTGCTTTTCAAGATCCCCAAAGAAAGTGATTCTAGCTCCACGTCTCTAATCAAGACTAAATGAGATGAAAAAAGGCAGAAGGCAGCCAGTACCCACCACATGTCCAAGCAGGTGGAGTAGTCGGTGGACCCCAGCAGGACATCTGGAGGCCGGTACCACAGGGTCACCACCTCATTGGAGTAGGTGTGACTGGGCACTGACTTGGCCCTGGCAAGGCCTGAGAGGGGACAGGAAGCACAAACACAAAATTAAGACTAAAATCATTTAGTCTGAATCATTGGCTTTTACAGTTTGCCTGATAGAGATTTTGAACCACTGTTTAGTCTGTGTAATTCTGAAACATTGTGCTCAGCGCCTGACTGAAGTCTTACGACACAGTCTTCGGAGAGACGTGTTTAGACTGATTTTTGTATAATCAACTGAAACAAACCTAAAGTTACGTTTTCGGTGGAGATAAAGATTTAAGACCTCTGAAGTTTAAGTGAAACACAGAGAAACAAACAGCAGCCAGATAAACCCAAAGGACACATAAAACTCTTGTTTCCATGCAAATATGATGGTTACTAGGGATTTTTAGACCAACCCTGTAGCAGGTGTAGAGTTTAGTCCAATCTAAGGTTCGTCCATGGGGATTCCATGGCTAGCCCTACTTGTCTTTTGTGAATCTTTAATGTTTCTCAGGGGTTTTATTACATTCACCAGATTCTTGCTCTTCTAGCATTTATCAGTTTGGTGACAGAAACCCAGTTAATGGTAGAGCAAAGTGCAAATGCAGTGAGCTTTAATGAGGCTGATGGCATTACCCCTTTGTCTCTTCCCAAGTGGTAGAAGGGCTTAATTAAAGCATTTAGCTTTGTAAAAAAGAAGAAGAAGAAAAAAAAACTTCCTGCCCTGCAGCAAGTCCCCTGTGAAAGGGAGGAAAAGGGCAGAGGGGGAGAATAAATGATAGGGGGGAGAAGGTATTTAACATTTCCTTGTGTCAGAACACCCACAGGAGATGGGAGTTTCAGCAGACAGTCATTACCCACCACTGTAATTTCCACACACTGATCTAACACAGAATGGAGAGCATCAGACCACTCATGGTGAGAGGCTATCACCGCCACCGTTTGTGTAGGTGTGTGTGTGTGGGGGGGCGAGTGCGTGTGTGTGCTTTTGTAGCTTATGCAGCTGTTGTTTGGTGGAGAAACAAAGCGTGTGTGGAAAGTTGGGATGAAGGAATACCAAGCCATCCAGCTTCCCACTGTTCCCAGCAAGCCTGTCAACACTTCCAGCAGACCCATATGCTGCTGGGGCCCAGTAGGTGGCACACACACTGGTGCTGCTCTGAGGGATTCAGGTTGAACAACGCGTTGGTCTCTTTATCTGCGTAATGACTCTCATCCATCAGCTGGCAGGAACGCTTCGTTTTTAATTACCTAATATTTCTCTGTTTTATTTCTCAGAGATAATTTCCTCCACAACTTTGATTATATATCACATCTTTTAATCAGCTATTTTCCAAAATCACTTTATTCTGCTCAGGGATGTTGGGATGATGGAAGCTTGTCCATCTCTATCTGGTTCCAGAGCTAACAGACACAGCTCTGGAACCAATAATCCAGGAGTTCTCCAACTGATAGCAAAGCCATCTAGGTAGTAGCTAGCTAGGATTAACAATTAGTGACAGGTTGGAAACCAAGCTCCTCCACCCTGTATTCTAAGTCTTAAGCTGACAAGCTGAAGGTAATGAATAAATGGATGGATGGAATAGCTGAACTGTAGGCTGAAATGCTAATTTCCATCATATGAGTATGTTTTCGCGAATATGTGGAGTCAGTAGAGACAAGGAGTCAGGCTCTTGGCTACAGCAATGATTTGAAGGAAAAAGTGACTAAAGTGCTTGTGGTGAATCAAACACAGCTAATGACACAACAAGCATCTGCAATCAGCAAGATTCCTCATGAAATTAGTGATGGAGCTGGTTCTCCGCCATCGCTGACCAAAAGCAAGTTTGTTTTCCACCCACAGACATTTAAATGCAGCCAAAATGTCTTAGCTCACCGTGTTCAGCACTCACTGGAAAATATCTCATTTGCTCAAAAGCCTAACTCCCTGAGCACACACAAAACTGGCAACACACGTTACCACTCTGTAGCGTAAGAACATCTGGTTCACCTTGGGCACATCTATGTGGGTATGTTACAGCAGATATAATGGCAACAGAAAAGACAAATGGATTCAACCTTCCCCCTCTAAGCCCCCTGTGTCCCATCACAAAGAGGACACTACTTCAAAGGTCTGACCTTTGGATTCAAACACACTCAGACCTTCAACCACCTTCACGGAGCGCTTCTCCAGCTAACCTCCTTCCTGTGCAGGTAGCAGTCCAAAAGAAGGTCATGCGTTAATTATACATCACTATCTTACACTCTCTTACGGGTTCAACAGAAATACAGTGTTGAGGGTGGGAGGGAGGATGACGAGGTGGACAGGGTGAAGGAGGATGGTGTGGAAAAGTAAAAAGGGCTGTGTACCTCTTTGTTTCATTATTTGAATATGGTTAGGTTGTGAAAAAGTCCTGAGAAAAAAGATTCCTGAAGATGTGCCCAATTTCATGTATTTCCAACACATTATATTGTTGGAGAATTTGTAAAATACCTCTAATTAACACACTGACCATTTTTTTTTGACCTTGTCTGAGTGTCCAGTCGTAGCAGGATCATTTTGGCCCCTCACTTCTACTTTATTGATGTTTGCAGACGAGCATGTATGTACAGCTCTACAGGCTTCCTTTAAAGATAAGATAAAATTTTATTGTCATTGTCACATGAACAACGAAATTTGAGAAATGCCATCAGTCGGTGCAAAATGCCATCAGTCGGTGCAAAGTGCCATCAGTCGGGCAAAAAAA
>CAEFZX010005389.1:0-82694 GCA_903066825.1 Alfaro cultratus | reverse complement strand
TGAATTTAGTGCCATGATTGCCATCGTGTAAAAACTGTTTTTTAGGCGATTTGTCCTGGTTTTCATTGCTCTGTATCGCTTGCCTGATGGCAGCAGCTGGAAGAGACCATGGCCAGGGTGTGAAGAGTCATTTAAAATGCCCATAGCTTTCTTGTGGAGCCTGGAAGTGTAAATCTGCTCCATGGTGGGGAGGAGGCAGCCTATGGTTCTCTCTGCTGCCCTGACGACCCTCTGGAGCGCCTTCTTGTCCGAGGATGTGCTGCTGCTGTACCAGGCACATAGACCGTATGTGAGCACACTCTCTATGGAGCAGTGGTAGAAGGCCTGCAGCAGGTCTGAGGGGAGACAGTTCTTCTTGAGGATTCTCAGAAAGTACAGTCTCTGCTGTCCCTTCTTCAGCAGCTCCTTGGTGTTGGTGCTCCAGGTTAACTTGTCCTCCAACTCCATGCCCAGAAACCTGAAAACTGGGACCCTCTCCACACAGGTCCCACTGATGGTGAGAGGCTGGATGTTATTCTACTTGTCTGGCCTGTCAGAATGGTCATGTCTTGGCAGGTTTGCAGTAGTGCCATCCTCTTTCTGTTTTCAGAGAATGGATTGAAGAGTGTGAGATGTAAAAAATTGGGAGTACATCCTGGAGAGGTTGCCAGCCCAAAATCTGGGATATTGTTTTAGTTAATTACACCCTGGTCAAATCTATTCACTAGTCACAGAACTTCTAAAGGCTCTGGAGGAAATGAAATGAAAGGGGCTGAGTATAAATGTGCACAACACTTTTCCTGTATCTCACTAATTTCAGTTCAAAATTATACATCACTTTGTTTTTTTTAAAACATTTAAGACCTCAATAAAAACTAATTAGGCTTATGGGAAAGAATGAGTGTGATTAGTTTAGCAAGGCACTTTAATTAGAACCACTCCAACTGGCCAAAGATTCAGTGATACAGGTTTTATGTCACAGTTTAAATGCAGTAAAGGATGTTCATTGCAAAAGGACAGTGGGTTATGACTTTATTGGTCTATTAGTTTTTATGCAGGCATTAGATTCCCCCGGGAATGTCTCATTGTTGAATTCACACCTCAAGGTCTTTCAGGTTTTCAGGATGCACAACAACAACTCGCAACAAACAAACAAATCTGACATGGTAAAAAAAAACAACAAAAAAAACCCACTGCTCTCCTTTCCTGCTCCCTCACGGGAGCCTCTGTGTTAGAACGCACGGCTGCTAAAGATGCCGCTGCTGTGAGAGTCACCTTGCCCGAGTGTTTTTTACCTGCACCCCACTCGTGATCGTGAAATCCATCACCTGGCATCGCCCCGGTAATGGACTCATTTTTTTCTGGCGGTCGGTTGTCAGGGAGATCCACCGGGGACACAGGCGTAGTTCCCGTGCAGTGAATAATTGACCTTATGCCAAAAGGGGAACTTGGGGGTCATCGCTGCCAATGACAAAGAGGACAAATCTGGTCCTAGACTCCCAATGTCTTTGTGAATCAGAGGTGGACAGAAAAGGGCATCAGCAACAAGACATTAGGGGACAGTGAGATCATTAAAGTTTTGTAGGTAGGTAGGGGGGAAAAAAGAGGGAAGCAGTAAAAAAGCAGTAGTTTTGGTGAATTTTGCAAAAGTTGCCAAGCAGCAGAGGGAAGATAAATGACCAAATTGTTTTGTTGGTTATTAGGGATGTTTATTGCATTCAGCTGACTGCAAAGCACACAAGATTTGTGTTTATTATTAGTAATTAAATTTGTGATGTATAATTAAATTTGTGATGTATGTATTTATACGGCAGAATCGGTTGCCAAGCAGCATTATTTACCAATGTCCATCAGTCATAAAACTAACAAAGAAAAACCTCCCTCCGTCATTTATTTTTATTTAGTACAATATTCAAATGTTGTACTAAATAAGTTATGGATAGCTATGTTGCTGGGTATTGAAAAAAAATCATTGCCCACAATGGTCATGATATCCAACTGGCACCTGTTGTTGGCATGCTCACTATACAAACAAATTATATCTTAACCACAACCATAAAAGGGAGGAGGAGCACAAACTCAGCTTTCACAAAAATATGGTCAACAGTCCTATGTTATGGGAAGTGAAGATTGCTCAGTGTAGTATGGATGTTAGTGTGCTCCTGCAGCTTGTTTACCCACAGGGTGCAAGCATTTACACAAGTGATTTTTGAGCTCAAGGAAAAAGAAATCTCTGTTTGCAGGCAGAAGCTGGCACATCATCTGAAAGTCATATTTGAGCAGGAGTGGTGTCCTGCTCCTGTATCACACACACCCCTCTTTTTTTGCTGTTAGAAGGAGATGTAGGTGCTTTTTTTTGTTGTTGTTTTTTATTATTGTGCCAATTCACACACACACACACACACACACACACACACACACACACACACACACACACACGCACACACACACACACACACACACACACACACACGCACACACACACACACACACAAAAAAAAATGTTTTCAGAAAGTAGTTCCTAAAACAATCTATGGAGTCCAGCTTGATCCTTATGTAATTGAAATCATTCCAGTTCAGTTAAAATTATACATGAAGTTCGATTCAAATGCATACAGTCATATCCAATCTAAATTATAAAACAGTACTCTCAAATTCATTTGACTGACTAAAGCCAACTGGCAAAAATGTAGCCATCCAAGGAAGGCAGCTTATTGCATTAAGTCATTAACATGTGAGCAATTCTTTCTGGTCAAGCATTTGGAGACATTTGAAAATAACCTTCAAAGAAAGTTAATACAACATTGATGGCAGCACTAATTGCCAATAAAACATAATTGGGGAGCAGTAGGAGAAAACGGTGAGGAAATCACTGTTAAGTACGGTAGAACATCTATCCATTTAGTGAATTTGTTCATAGTTGTTTTTTCATGTCTTGATAATAAGACTTACTTATTATGTTGATGAAACAATGGTGTTATCTTGTGATAACAATAATTTTCTCTCACAAGTTGGTGCTATGTTTTCCCCTTAATTTTAATCCTTCAATATCTCAGAATTTAAGACCAATTATTCCTTGTTTGAGCTGCCAGAGTGCTTTTAGAGGCTATTCTTTCAAACAGTCGCTGTTGTGCATTTAATTATCACTCATAATCGACATAGAAAACAAGGAGAAAGAAGAAAATTTTTTAAACTATAATCATTCAATGAGCCCACAAATAAGAAAACATTAGTATCTCAGAAACAACTTTTTAGTGGTGGTAACCGTTTTTGAGTTTCGAGACTTTTAAGCTTATCAAGTCAATTTATTAAGTTTTGGGGTTTTTTTGTTAAAAGTTGTACAACATGACTTTGCAGACAAGGTCTACCTTAGCACATGAATACCAAATAACTGAAGAGACTGAAAGATTGTAGTTGTCCATATTGGGAAGTGTAACGCACTCTGTTTACCTTGTCTGAAAGCAAAATTTTAAGCCTGTTCTTCAAAGCAAATAGTACAGCAATAAAATAAAAATAGAGAAACTTTCTGAATTGAAAACATGCTTGTAAAGCAGCAGTGAGAGGAAATAATTTTCTTCTCACCTTGTCAGGGTGTCTAATTTGACCACAGATATCTTCAAGCTTTAGATTTTTATATTTTGTGGCTCTGTAATAACTGTCTGTAAAGTTGAATTCAAAAGCACTGTTTAACTCTATGTACGTTCCTGTTGTCCAGTGCTATATTATCACATTGCCCTGTTCTTTAATGGTGCTGCCCTCTGCTCTTGTTGCTGCCCTCCAACCAAGACTGTTCAACCCAAGATTACAATTTTCTTCTCGAAACAACTTGGCTATTATTATGTTAACATATCTCCATAGTGCTTTCATGATAAGACTAGACGTGATAATTTATTGATAAAACTGCAAGAGGTGCTCCTTTGTGAAAAAAGAAGAAGAAGAAAAAAAAAACCTCTTCCAAGTTCCTGTCTGGTCTGTTTTCAAAAGAATCTCCAAAATATATATTTATTTTTCAACACGCATGACACTTTTTGATAAGACCCAAAATCCACCTGTATAGATAATACCGTTTTATGTACTCAACCCATTTTAAGTCAAAGGGTTTTATTGTATTTTTGCAGACATTTGTCAAAGCATCGCCTTATCTAAGTGAGAGCAGACACCTTCTGCCCTTTCTCTGAACACCTCAGGTGCTTGAGTGCTCAGAGTAGATGGCTGCTCTTTACGTTACGGCTTTAGGGGAAAATAGGGCCTGTCCAAATATAATACCAATATTCTAAAAATTACTTGAGCACAAAATTGCCCTTCTTGATTTAAGACCCCCGGCAAAACATGTGACTAATTGCGCTCCAAACCTGTCAGGGATTTAAGCAGTCTAGAACTATTAATCAGCCTAAGAGCCAAATAAAGAGCGTCTCTCAGCTTGGTAATGGACACCGTCTGCTGCTGCTGCAAGAGGCCTAATAACAAAGTTAGTTTTAATTTATTTCTTGTTGTTTGTTTGTTTTCTAATAATTGAAATAGGCTACAGGTTTCATTCTTGTTCCTGATTTTTTTGTGATATAACATCCAAAGTGTACAAGTGGCCTTTAAAAGTCATTCCTCTTGTCTGAAATTATTAAAAGAAACCAGGTGTTAGACGTGATAATTAAGTGTTGTTAAAAGAACACCACTGATTCTCAGAGGGAGATGGTCTTATTAATCTTAATGTCAAGGAAAAACTGAATCTCCTGCAACCCACTGAGAAAAGCTCAGGGGAAATCTTTGAGGTCTGAGGTGACCCAGTGTTCGTAAATCTTCTCGAGCAAATCTGCCTGGGCATCTATGCAAACAAACAAAGGTCATTTGATGTGGATTAATAAATAAATATGCAAGTTCTGACTCAGAGGAATTTTTTTTATTCAACTCTGGAACCCAATGTTGAAGTCATGAAATCTGTTACTGGAGGAATGAAACTCATAATCTGTGTAAAACTTATCCAGAGACCTGTAAAGCAAGAATACAACAATATTTTTGTTTTCCATAAACCAAGGTCTCTCATGGTCTCATTAAGCTCACTGAACACCAACATTCTTCCTTTTACTGATGTCATTAATAATGTGGTTTATTTATATAGGTTTCCAATAACGTCAGTACAAGCAAAAAGCAGGACCTGCATCATAAGTCATTAGTAGTTTTATTTATATTTTTATGAAATAACCATATCCTTGTGAGTTCACATTTAGGAAGCAATTACTGACAAGAAGTTCTAAGAAAGAACGTATGGCATATACATTCATATGTACAGCGACATCCATGTTTTCACATTCTATTGAAAAGGATAACATTTCCTGAATTAAATGTATCTGTTATTACATGTCACGCAACCTTCAATTTCGAGTACAGTTATTCAGAGAGTAACAAATTCCAAGTTAAGAAATGATGCAGCCACAATTATTGACTTCCCCAAGTGATTTTTACCTATGGAACATGACCTAGTTATAGTTTCGTAATGATGACGCAAATAGAGAGAGTATGCTTTGACTATTCCTCTTTGAACATTTTTTGTTCCCACTTACAGTCTCTCCTTTTGAGCCAACATTGTAAGTTTTTTTTTCTATTTCATTTCTGGGGACTGAGATAACCATGAAAGAAGATTGATTTTGTGTCTGGTGTTTCAGTGTTGACTTGGTCATAAGATTTGAATCATTATCCTGTTGGAATGAAACATTTTGGGTTTGCCAGTGGAGTCCACTAGATGTTTCGGTGAAATTTCCTGGTATTTCAAAGCTTCCTGCGTTCCCTTAGAAAATAAACAGGCCCAAAGCATCACAGGCCCATGCTTAACAGAGAGCCTTTTCCTCCCTTTGTTGTACGCCAGAGGGTTTGTTGATGAAGAGCTCAATCTAAGTGGCACAAAATCACACACATCCAGAAGAAGACCCAGTGGCATGTGGGAAATTCCACAGATTTATATTTGTCAGGGTGGGTCAGAAATGACTTTTCATGGAGTACTATGAACTATTTCAGCTTGTAGATGGAATCGAATGGTATGGAGACTCGATGACCCTATGATACTACACTACACTTTCAGAAGCGGTTTTTAATATTGGCAATATGGCTCCCTGCCCAGAGTGTCCTTAAGAGGGAGCAGTATAAGTATTAAGAGAAGATTGTCACTTAGGCCCTGAATAACTTTTCTTTTCCATTGTTTTTCATGTCGAAAAAATGGGGAGCTGTACTGTAGGAAAACATGCTGAAGAAAAAGTCTGTTTCGCTGTTTCTTTCTTAAGATCAGTCAAAATCTACTTTGACTTATCAAACCTTAACTAGATCATTCTAATATGAAACAGATTAAAAACTTAGGAATACTTAATGCTATTTATATAAACACAGTGGAGCATTCCCCTTAATAAGACCATTTGGACCAACTTAAACTGAAAGAAGTCACAATATATAGACCAGTCAGACATGAACTGTGCTAAAGGAAGTGCTTGTGCAGGTTGGCACTCATGCCAGAAACCCCTCTGCACACTTTGCTGCAGTTCTGGCAAGATAAACCTGGCCCATTTTTCTTCTTGTATGCCATATTTGCTGACTTGTTCAACACAAAAAAACACAGCTTAAATTTAAAAGTGAAATACAAGTTGGCAAAATTACAACATGACATTTATTTTGATATCTTGATTAATTTATGTGGAGTATAAGTGGCTGAGGATGTTGGTAAAATAATAATTTCCTAACATTATCCCCCGCTCTCTCACACACAATGAATGTACTCAAAGATTGATTTTTTTTTATTTTTTTTTTTCATTATACTTACAGCAATAAAAGCTACATTCATTTAAAGTCTGTTTATTTTCCAGACAGAAATGTCAATAAGCAGTAAGGGCTCTGTACATTCAGAGCAGGATTTGAATAGATTCATGTGGTTCCCTCTCACCTTATATCAGTGCTTTCACAATACACTTGTACGGTTACAGATAAGCAGTCATATTTCAAGCAAACATGAATGTACTTGGGTAAATGGCTGTTGCAGTTTTTGCACAAACAACAAGTGATTCATTTTCTGCTTTTGTCTTAGCTGCCATCTAATGTCAGCTCTGGTCAGACTGCACTGAGCTGCAGACATGGGGTGTTTGGAAACTGAACCACAGACGGCTCTTTTTATGCGGATGTCGACAGCGTTGCCATTTCTTTTATATTGACCATGAGACTCACGTAGATGACACTTTTCACTGGTTGCCATGTAACATGCCTGCTTTCTCAAGCAGCAGAAAACAAAATCATAACTGAAAATGTCATGGTGTCACAGATCAGACAGAACAGACAAAATCTTTTTTTAATGGCAGGTGAAACTTCATTTGAATTGATGATCATTTAACTTCACAGTAACACCAAAATAACAAGCTAGATCACCTGTATGGAGCTACATAGCTTGATATAAACAAAACTACATCCAAAGTCATTTTTCTTCTATTCTTCTGATTTGTTTGTCTGACTCAAGTGCCATTTTGAGTATGAAATGAAAAGTTTTACAGCAGTCTTTATTACAGTTAATGCTCCCCTCTGCAGTTTTCTGCATGATAACCAGTCTTCATATGCTCAGAGGAGTTGCGCCTCACATACTTGGTGCTTATTATGTGTGAAGCTGTTGGTAAGACCCCACACTGAGAGGCTCCATCTTAGCTCTCCGCTTCCACTGAGCCACCAGCTGCAGAAATGAGTCAAGCAGTCACTTCACAATAACTCCGCCAGTCCAAGCCTTGCCGTAATGAAATCTTTTTTTTTTTAAGTGGAAGATGCTGAGCTGCTGCTCAGAGGACGCGCAACTCACGCAGGACAAACAAAACTGGCACGCAGTAAACCGGCCTAATGCTGGCTGCAGTTTTATTTCGTTTGACCACAAAAGCCGATTAATGGATTTCGCTGCAGTCTGTTGGAGCAGGAAGAGCTTTGCTGTCTTAGCTCTTCTCCCAGAGAACTTTCTAGAAGAATATAAATACTTGAAGGAGGAGTGGGAATATCTATAATATCTGCAAATGGTGACTGGTGGAAGTGAATACATGTAAAAGTTTTCTTCACTGATCTGCCAGAAGCGTGTACGGCTTTGGGTTTTTACCATTGTAGGGAAATGAGGTGTATCACAGAAAACAGCTAATTATTTCAACGCTTTGATTTTCTCAAACACACACATCTTACAATTGAAATTGAACTGAGCTGGATAGTAAAAGTAATTGAATACATACACAAATTTTCTCTCCTATGGAGGACATTAAAAGGAAGTATCTGTCATGTTAAAAATAAGACTCATGCTGGCAACAGTCACAGACATAAATCTAAATTTTGAACGGTTTATTGTCCTGGGTGTACAGTGAGATTCTGGGTTGGTATTAAGGAAGAGACATAAGCGGCTAATTGTTACAGAAATTATACTGAAATGTTGGTTAGAATTCTCCAGCAATCAGAAGGAGTAAGGAAGGAGAGCACTAAAACAGAGGAACTTAGCATGAATGGGGGAAATGGTAGCACGCAGGAAGGCAAAGCAATCTGTCATTTGCCGCAGAGGATCCATATTGGCACTGAGGAAGAGCGGTAGGTGGTTCACTCCGTTTACTCTTCCTCTTCTTTATGCTCCTTCTGATTAGACTTGATGAGCTGCAGCTGCAGGTGCACATCTGCCAGTCACACCCTGCGATTATAGGAGGTGAGGAAAGATGCATCAACATATATACAGCTCAGTGGATATGACGATGTCATCTTTTAGATGTTAGGATAATACGCTTCTCTTGGAAGAGGAGCTAGACCAATCGCATCTCTTGATGGCCAGGCAGTAGGAGGACTTGTCAATTAAAACACTGTCAGCTATAATGTCAGTCCACCAATCTGCATTTAGTCTTCATGACTACTAGGTACCACAGATATTCACCCCGGCTTTAGGATACAGACTTTAAAGTAAATACATCTGCTTGTTGATCGAAGAACACATCACAACTACATACATTGATTTATTTGAATTGGATTTTATGTGAATATAAAATATGGTTTTATTTTATTTTGTTTATTTTGTTGCTTATATATATATATATATATATATATATATGTATATATATATACATATTACAAATGCAGGCTTTGAATAGGCCATTCCATTTCCAAAATAAGCTTTGATCTAAGATATTAGATTGTAGTTATGACTATATATAAAATGGCAGCAAATAATTTTTAAACATTAAGAGCATGTTACTGAAATACAGAGATATATGCATGCGTGCTGCTTCAAGGTAGTTTACAAAAGATACCTTAATCTGATTGCCAAGCCTCACCAGAAATGATATTTTAATTTATTGAATGCCTACGTATGTCTCCGCTATTGCTTGTAAAACACAAACATTTTAAATACAGCATGGTAAACAGAAATGTTGATACACAAAGCTGAATAAATGTTTTCAGGCATTAGCTCCTTACTTTCATCCTGGATTTTTTTTGGTTGACATTGCAATGAAAGAACCTTTGAATTTTATAAACATAAAATTCAATAATTAAAATTAAATAAGCTCTAAGTTTTCTCCTTAGAGCGTATGTACATTGGCACTTTTTGCTGGATGACCTTCGTAAGATCAATTAATCAAACTTTAATTAATTTTGTTGTTGCCCTCAAAGTGGTTGAGTGTCAGTGCAGAATTGGCACTTGTTAAAGATTGTTGGCATCAGACCGACAGTGTTGCTCCCTCTCAGACAACTTCTAGAGGATATTCCTATCCCAGCTTTGGTAATCTATTCTACCTCACGTCATTCAGATGTATAGCTCACTAATTGACTCCCTTGCTGACTTTTTCTTTTATCAGAGCAACTGTCAGCATCTAGAGATGGGAGTATGTTTCTGTTTCAGCAGATCCCATCGATAGTAGATTATACATTGCCATTCCCTATGCAGGAGCACCAAGTAAAAGAGATGCGTCTCTTGTCAGTGTGTGTTTTCCTAAACTTTGCAGAGCTGTGTTAGTAACAGAATGACTTATTGGATCTCAAATTTCGATCTACACTATATATTTTGTTCTCACTGTTCCTTCTGTCATTTTCAGCTAAAAATATTTTGCTATGCCGACACAAATCCGGGCAATGTTTACTGTAAAGAGAAAATGGAAAATTTGTTATATCATCACACATCTCTGGTCATGATGTGCAAGAAAATGAATCCCCAAAATTTGAAGATAGTCACTCTGGTGAACAGAAAATAAAACTTAAAGAAACAAATCAACAAAGAAAAATGCTGGTGGAAAATTGTTGGTCTACTAGGAAATTTATAATGAGTTATGTGTTTAAAATATAGTTTTAGCAGCATATTTCTCTAGTATTGTAAAAAAAAAAAAAAAAGTTTTATAAACATTACTTACTATTATAAGTAATTTTTGAGGAAAATATGCAATTATGAATAATTTTTAAGTACATTTGGAGCTTGATGCTATTGATTCTCTTTTAAAAGTATACTTGTAGTTAATATAGCTGGGCTGCAAAAGTGCAAGTTAAAAAAAAAAACACACACTGAAGTGAAAAGGGCACTTTTTAAATCTTCTTTCTTGCTTACCTTTTCAGGTATTTTATACTTCTAAATCTCTATTTCATCTATTTATATTTTTTTTAAGTAAAATCTGTAATAACAGGAATTACAATTAATGCTCCGCAGATTCACATCCAGAACAGACACAACAGTAAAAGTTTCCCCAATGAGTCAAATGGGGAAACTTTCCTTTTGTGTGAACTACAGAGCTATATGCTTCCCCATGAAAGCTTTATTGTGCAGCAGAACCCTGGGCTCATTTCAGGATATTATGCAGAGGAGGAGTCATGGGCTATCTGTATCCTCACTGCAGTAACATTACTGTGATTAATGTCGCGTTTCAACCATCTGAGAAAAGAAAAGTCCTGAAACTGCTTCATGTCCTTCTGCTAATGCAACGGCCAGTTCAACCTAATTACAGCACAGCTCAAGCTTGAAAGCTACTCGCCGAGACAGTTATTAATTAACCCATTTCCTTGTCATGAAATCACAATCGCATCAGAGCATTTAGTGTTTAATACTTCTATAAATTTACTAGCTTGTGTCATTGTTCAGTCGTAGACTTAAGGGGCAATATATTTCCATCTCTTCCACCTCTGATATACAACTGATCCTTTTTATCTGGTGCAAAAAGAGTTGGTGTGTGTTACAACACAAGATGCAGGGAGTCTTCACTGACTTGTTTTGGTAGAAAGCATATTCAGCAAAATCAGATTTGAAATATACTTGGACTTTTTATTCAGGTTTAGTTTTCTAGTTTCCTCCAGTTAACACTAATCCTAAATCAAAAACAGAAATTCACCAGCTGACATTTGAATCTACAACCTTCTTGCACTTAGTCAACCCATTTTATCTTATAGCATGTGAATTTGTCACTCCAATGTCTTAACATAATGCAACAAAGAGACAACGTCAGGAGTAGCTCTAATTACAGAGCTTGAATATTGATTCAGCATTTCAGAGAAGCCAGTGATCTCTTACAGAAGTCCAGGAAATGTTTTGTTGCACAGCTGACACTGAAGAGAGGAAGGACTGTTGATCCCAAAGAGACCCTGTGGAAAAACAAGTGTCGGTCAGTGAATTATCTGTATTTCCTCAGTTAAGATGAACGAACGATGAACGGTGGCATTGTAGTCGAGGTGGGATAGGCAGATGAGTTATGATTGGTTGAGGTAAGGTGGAGAATCAGCAGCAGAGGAGAATTAGTTGTGATCAAGACTACAAGGTGGCTTGTACATCGAAGCATTGCTTTACATGAGGTCCAGGTTGGTGTTTCTAGGGAACAAGGAAACAATGGGTAAGTGACTTCGAATGAAGTACGGCAACAGGGAGGGCCAAAACGGGCAATCTGACAGTAAACAGGAGTCCTTCTGGACCTTTTGGACTGTGGTTTGATAAGCAGACAAGCAGCAGGTGCAAGGAACAAGCCTACAAGGAGAAAAACAACCACCAACCACGGCAAAGCTTCTCCTTCAAGAAAGCTTTGAAGCAAAACAGAAAAAGAAATCTGTATCATATTATTTAAAACATGAAGTTATAACTTGCTTAAACCCTTAAGCTTTCAGTCTAGTCAATGTCTTTCATTCTCTGCTGTTGTACCTCTAAGTAGTGTAAAACTTCTGAATTTACAGAGGCAATCAGCAATCATTTCAAAATCAAGTGTTGTGCTTTTGCAATCTACCTTCCCTACATCCCAGTTCTCCTTAATGCCACACTAAAGGCTGAACACATGGCGAGTCGTCGTCTGTGCCCAAATGCAGTCCAGCTGCCTCTTGTCTCGTTCACAGCTCTAAGAGGTTAATGAAAGAGCCCAGCTCCCTTGATGAAAAAATGCAACCTGAGTTTAAATTACTCCTGTAAAACCTTAAACAAGCCCACAAGTCAGACATGTTTGCACTGTCCAGTAGGGGAATCTTAAATACCTATTTGAAACAGTTTTCCATCACTTTTTAGCCCTAAAACATCAATAAAATATTGTATTACAAAATGTCTTTACATGTCCAGAATAAGGATGATTTCTTTCAAATTTTCTTTAGTTTGTACTTGAAATTCAAAGTAGATTTGTATAGGCAAATCACAGTCATGTCCACTCTAATGCAGAGAGTGACAGATCGACACTCTCACTCCAAGAAAGCTCACTATTTAACAGAATATCTAAGATACACTCCCATCTTAATATTCATGAGGTCACACTGCCAACAAGCAAGAACACATATTGTGCCATCTGGTACAGCGTAGATCTCTCATTAACCCTGTCCGATCTGGAGACTCTGAAATGAAACATTTTCATGTACAAGTTTGACCTCAAGATGACATCTTCCTGAAATATTACAACAGATGACTGGAACGTTGTTTGTAAGAAAATAGCGGCTTATTTTTTTTTACCTCATTCTTCTTTTCTCTGTCTAAACAGAAGAGGACATATGTTCTGTTTTTAGCTTAGGTAAGAGGAATAAGAGTCAAAATCCTGCAAAAGATGTAGGCAGTACTTGTGCAGGAAATGTATTCCTATCTGATGAGTGAAACGGGACGATTGCAGCCATGTCTGGCTTCTTTCCAGCCTGCAAATATCCAAACAGTCTGTGTCTGTTTATATTCTCGTTTGTGTTTGTCTGTGTGCATTCACTGGCCAAAAATCCTGGATTTCTTTGTTATTGTTTTAGGATTGGAAGACTTAGAGATGACACATAACTGACTGAAGAAGGGCCCAGCAAGCCTGGTTAATGTGGAGCCAGTCTGCGGTGACTTAGCGGGGGGCTGGCCTCCTTAATTTACCAGCATCTACAGACCGGAAAAAGGTGGGAGTGTGGTACAAGCAGCTGATTTACATTTAGAGCTTTTAATTGCATACTTCTGAGGCTTATTACTGGATTTTGTTGTATCTGTTTATGTTGCTAACTCTGTATGTTGTAATTTATGCACTGAGTCAATTGTCAATCATGCTGACAGTGTGGAGAAAACTCCAGCTGCTGTGAAGACTTAAGGCTTTCCTGTATTAATATTAATACAAAACATTTTTCTGAATCTAAATAAAGGTATGCATAAGGAAAGGATTTCAAAACAAAGATATGATGTACAAGACCTTTCGACCACATTTCATATTTATTTGCTGGTTCTTTTAATGGCATGGAAAGTACATTATTTGACGTCTGAGCTAAATAAAATAAAAAAAAACCTCATTATTTTTATTAATTTTAACTCCAAATTATTTGGAGAAAATTTGCATACATGCAGATTTTTTTAATAGCGTAAATACCTAGACACAATGCTACTTGACATGCTATTGGCTGGCAATTGAAAAGCAGCCCATCACAGAGTATCATTAATTTTGCTTCCTGCTGATTGGCTGTAACCCCAAAAGCTGAGATAAGGAAAACTGTTAATGTTAGCTACTACAGTTTACATATTAATGCATATTAAGGTATATTTGGTGCTTGAACCAATAAGCAGTTCTAAGAGTTTTAGGAAGTAGTCTTAAGTATTCACGGATTGTTCGCAGTCACTTCAAATATCAGGGATCCACTGTACTAACAGGACCAGATGTATAACAATACCTTTTTTTCTTTTCAAGTATTATTTTCCATTAAGAAAATAATACTTAATACCTTTAAGACTAACTAAGAGGTTAGTTTGGATGGAGGATTTAAGTTACCGTAATAGTTCTCTTACCTGTAGCAAAAAAAAAGAAATCTCATCAAGAGATACCCTTGTCATTTAAGACATCATGACGTCACTGCACTGATGAAATCAGTCATCAACGTGGTGGGAGGCTAACAAGATGCATTAATCTGCCTTATCCATTCTGCTTACAAATTGTCTTATTGTGACTCTCCAGTGATCATTTTTAAACAAACATGAGTTCTAGAAGCAAAGGAACATCTCTGCTGCTTCTCTGCATCTGACAGCCGTCAAATTGTTTTAAACAATACTGCTAAAGTCAGATAAAATGGACACTGCACCTATCTTTTAACTTTCAGCAGTCTGACAGTTTCTTCATTTTTTAAAACAATCACATAGTGATTTGCACAGGTAAAGAAACTACTACCATTAATAGCTCCACACAACCTTGCTTCATAGAAACACTGGACCCTTTAGGGAGTTCCTTTTCTCAGATATTATATTACGGTAAAATAAAATTCACTTCTTGGCTTTTGCATTCATTTTATGTGGTGCAAAACAGGTTTTTTTATGCTGTAATACATTCTCCATTAGAGAAATGTATTGCAGCCGTGCTTCAGTACAGAATTTCATGATTAAGTTTTGCAAAATTGAAACACACAGAAGCCATACAGAACATTTATTAGAAGAAATTGAACATGCATGCATTTATGTATATAAAAAAAGGTGCAAGACACATTTCACTGAGGTTATGAGTCCGATTAAGTGCAATTAAATCATATTCTGTCAGGAAATTAAAAAAACAATAGATAATGCATCACTATGTGAACATTTGTAAGATAGAACTTAATATTTGAAATACCCTGACGTTTTCCTAACACTATGTCTTACAGGTAGCCATTATTGAATAAAATATGAATAGCACAAGCATTTAAAGCATTGTCCAGTTTTAAAAGACATTCATACATTTATTCTTAAAATCTGTTTGATCCTGTGCAGGGAGATTAGAGGGCACCCTGTTCAACATTAACTCAGGAACAGGCACATTCTGCACAGAACGCTGGTTTATCACAGAGCTAACACAGAGAGACATGCAACCATTCACACTGACAGTCCAATTGATGGTCAATTAAGAATTACGAATTATTTTAAGGACTTGTTCTTGTAAAAACCCAGAGCAGACAGAAAACAAAACACAGAAGCAGCAAAGAAATGGCCCAGTTAGATTCAAAGTATTTCACTGTGACGCATCACTGCCCAACTAAACCGTAAAAAAATAAAGTTTGGATTGCAGTAATGAGGAAAACATATCTTTCTGTCTTTGCAAAGGTGCCAGCAGCTGCACTCTTTAAGGCTCTGAGTTTATCAAGAAATAAAAGTTAGAAAAAACAACATTCAAATGAATAAAAACGTTTTTCATCAATGGGGCAAGCTTCTGCTCTTATAACATGATTTCTCTTTAAACACTGGCAGCGGAAAGCAAAATTAGCTTTAGTAACGTTTTGAGGTGGTTGTACACGTTGAATGACATGAAGCAGATGAAGTAAAAATGAGACTGAGCAGCATTTCTCGCAGGAACATAACATCAAAGCTGCATGAACAGGAAACATTTTTAATCTCCCTCGTCTACTTCCCAGTGGGGTACTCACAGCACAATGACGGGGAAATGGGCCAAGTGCAGGACCTATAGTAGGAGCAACAAGCGTGTGCAGAACACAGTTTCATTTAGTCAAATACAAATTGTGTTTCAGTCATAAATCTGTGGATGGGGCAACTTTTCATGCTTACTTTTTCATTAAAACACCCCATCCCAGTTCCCTGAGATTACAGACCTTGGACCAGCTCTTATTGGACGTTTACTGCATGGTGAAAAGGAAGTATACATTTTGCTGTTCGTATATCTGAGCTGCATCTGGTCATGACACTGTTCCCAACACTGCTCACAGGAGATAGAGTGAAGGACCCAACCCAGTTTAATGGCCTTCCGCCCCTGAAAGGAAGCTATAATTAAAGCTAAGTGAGCAGATGCTGAAAGAAAAGCATTTTTCCTGATAATAAATGTGGTTTAGAATTTAACACCTCGGGTAGAGGAACCCTGCTGAAAACCCCCTCCAGGCCAACCTCCCCTTCTACAGTAGACCTTAATGCTGCGGAGCATGGGGACGACACCCTCCTCCGCTTCCACTTAGCTCCACTCCACTCCCAGCCTGCTGGCTAAGGTTGAAACCTCTGTGTTTCAGAGGGGATTAGATTACTGCACTTAAGTGTAGCAACAATGTTGATGAAATTGAGACCGCTAATGTTTGCGTTGTACCTACAAGGCAGCTAACCGAAACCATAGACAGGCATGTGCAACGAAAAAGAGGGTTTCAGCAGCACCATGGCCATTGTAATCCAGGGCTTTGGAATGAAAGTTAATTATCGGGAGTTCCTGCAAGCAAGCACATGTTTGCATCTTTAACATTTCCTCTCTCAACTTCAGAGTCTTCGCCTTCCAAAAAGGCAATTTACAACTAAAAGGTGGCTGTTAAGTTATAATTTAAGGGGAACAACAGCTATTTTGGGGCATTTTGTGTTGGAATTTACTTCAGCATATCTTTTACAATGCTTTGCAAAAGTCTTTATACCTCTGAACATTTCACCATATGTGACGTTAACACCCCACACTTCAATATATTTTATTGGGATTTAAGAGACTAATAACTAACTATTATGATCAGAAGAAAAATTATGCTACCACCTATTCTTGCAATTGCAACTGCAAGTTGTTCCCTCTCGACAAGCTTTGCACATTTAGAAAAAGCAGTTTTCCCTACTTATCCTTTACCAGAGTGCTCTAGCTAAAACTGGAGAGAGATCATCTGTAAACATCAACTAAATGTTTATTATTTGGATTTACAGTACCTCTCAACTGTGATAATTGACACAATTTAATTATGGATCCGATCTATGTGGTTGGGGTTGTTGTCTTGATAAAACATTAACCTTTAACCAAATCTTAAGTCTTATGCAGCCTCTGACAGACTTTCTCCCAGCATTACCCTATATTTAACTAATTTCTTATCGTGTTACACTTGTAATGGTTCAGGGTTATAATTTTCTGCCACACATATTTTGCATTTAGGCCAAAAAGTTATGGTTGGTCTTGGCCTTATCTGACTAGATGACTTTTTTGGGGAAACTTCAACTAAAAATTGTTATGGTTCTTTTAACATCAACCTTTATTTCTTTTATCTTGGCACTCAGATTTGTGCGGTGTATATATTACAGTTGTCCCTTTGTACCAAATTCTCTAACCTGAGCTGTGGAGCAGTTTTTTCAAAGTTTCTACGGACCCCCTGGTTGCTCCTCTGATTATTTCTCCCTTCAGTTTAGATGAATAGCCATGTTTTAGTAGGTTTGTGGATGTGGCATATTGTTTCCATTTCTGAATGATGGATTGAACTGTACTCTTTTGAAAAGTACAGACTTTGAGATTTTGTATTTTCTCCAAACTCTGATTTAAACACCCCCACAATGTCACCCCTAACTTGTTTGCTTTTTCTTGGTTTATTCAATAATGTTCTCTGACAATCCCCAGAGGCCTTCACAGAACAGCTGAATTCAAGCGATTTAGAAAAGTGTTTTACGAATCATAGGTAACTTCAGAAGATACATTTGTTATTATAATTAGGAGTACAAGAGCGAAGAGGCTGAATGCAAGCCACAGGGTAGTTTTATTTGCAAATTCAAATAAGATGCATTGAAATAACATGACAAAATAGTAAAAAGAGTAAGACTTCTTCAAGCTAGGATGTATAAGCAAACCACAATTTCCTCTTTCTGTTATTGCTTCAGGATTTCAGTGATAATTGGTCATGTTGGTTTCTGAATCAAATTTATTTCACCACAATCATTTCCATTGTCTTTCTATTTAAAGGTTATATTTCTATGTTCACTTTGAACCTTTTTAATTGAGGTTCAACCAAAGAGCAAGGACACCCTTCAGGAGTTGAATAGTAGAGGACCCCCTGCTGTAACCTGCCGTAACCTGGAGCCAAAACACGGTAGGGGGTCCTGGGATATCAGTTGGCCCCTGCCCTGAAGGGACCAAACCAATCCCCCTCTCTCTCTGGTCTGTAAGCCTGGAGTGAAACCCGACTGGAAGCCCCAGCGATTCCTGCCACAGCTCATCACAGCAGGGGTGTGCTAAAAGGCTCTCTGGGCTCCAATCTGGTGCAGAGGAGCAACGAAATTGGAATGAGGGCCCTCTTTTGTCCTTTCATCAGGACCCCTACATTTCAATCTCCCAAGGCCTTTAGAGGGTACTCCATTATCACGTGCATAAGCTGTTTCTTTTGTTTTCATTTGAGCGCTTTGCATTGTTTTGGTACTATAAACCTATCTTTTCAAAGTGCCATTTATAACCAGCATTTTTCTAAGATTTCATCTAAAATGTTTTGTTCAATTATTATTTTTTCTATACAAGATTCATGAATAGATGCAATTTCCCATTTTCTTTCTACCCCAGTGATTAAGTACATTATTTGATCATTGCAGAGCATTGCATTTTCAATAAAACATTTGTTTGGATAACGTCTTTTATCTGCAAGGTGCCAAATATAAAAAAAAATATCTCTGATTAATGAATGCTTAATTCCAAATGACTGGAATAGCAGAAACGGCTTACACAGCACTCCAAAGAAACCTGATTGAGTTTCATCTCTTCATCGGAAGCAGATGTTTATTTACAAATTGCAATCATGATTGTACGTATCCGGAGTTCGTGCTCAAGCAGAATAATTTATTGCACAGTGGCTGTATGTGATTATGTTTGCTGTCCCAGTGAATGTGTGTGACCAGGGTGCTTTTTTAGTTTCCATTTTTTCTGCATAATTTGCATATTGCTTCCCTACGGCAACAACCTATTAATGAGACAAGCAGGTCATTCCCAGAAAACAGTGCTTACCATGCGAGTGTGAACGAACAGACTCGTGGATTCTGTCCTCTTTTGTCCTCCGTGAGCTGATACAGACACTCATCAAAAGCACTTACACATCTGTTTTTGAACTTTACACTTCCTTTAACTCCCTCGTACTCTCTAGAGAACCTTGAGTTAGTCAGCTGCTCTTCCATTGATTTAACCTTGTGTTGCCAGTTTTCCAACCTGTCTACTTTGCAACATTAAGGAGCAACCTCTTCCTATAGTGAGCAAGTGTAGGATGTAAAAAATTAAAAAAAACCTGTCTTTTCATCTACCCCGTACTCTTTTTGTTTACATGTCCCATTTTCTGCTACGGATCAGATGGCAGAAATAGTAATGCAACCTGCACTGAGTAATGGCACAGGATTGGGGTTTGACACACTGACCCCCCACCCATCAGTGTCGTTTGCCACCAGCAACCCCTGCGGATGCTCTTTGGGAAATGTCTGTCCTGCTTATTGGAATTTCTTTGATGTGTTTCAGGTTACAGAATAATGCAATCTGTGCTTTCCACCAGACCAAAGCAGACCGTATCAGGTTCGGCTTAGTTTCGCAGGAGAAGAGATTATACACTAATTGTGAAGGAAAACAATTCACAATTTTCAAAATGTTCTTAAAATATTTTTACCAAAAAAAAAAAAAAACTCAGAATTTTGCTATGCATAGGCCTATATCTTAATATCTGTATGCTTCCTCTGAAACTCCACTGTGTCAGTACTTTGCAGGACCATGTAAATATTTTGGAGTATGTCTGTACCATCTTTCCACATCTAGAGAGTTTTTGTCCGTTCTTCGCAAAATTGCTCAAGCTTCATCAGACTGGATGGAGAGTATCGGTATAAATCAAGTTTCAAATTCTCAGTAAGATTTAGGTGTGGACTTTGACTGGACCACTATAACGTATAAATATGCTTCCATCTAAACTGTTCTGTTGTGTGTCTGGCTGTGTGTTTGGACTTCTTGTTCTGCTAGAACTGAAACCCCACACACCAATCTCAAATGCTTCGCAGTCTTTCACAGACTTTACTCTTGTGTTTTACTCCAGCCGTCTTTCAATAAATTCTGACCAGCTTCCTTGTCCATGTATAAGAAAGCATTCCCTAATCGTGATGATACCACCAGGTTTCGCAAAGAAGATGGCGTACTTTCAGTGATTTCTCTATTAATTTTATCCCATACATATCATTTTGAATGAAGGCCAAAATGTTAGATTGTGGTCTTACATGGCCAAATCAGTTTGACTTGCACACATGATTTGCGGCAAGCTGCAAAGGGGACTTTTTATTGTTTTCTAATTTTCCTATGAAGAGATTCAGTGGTAAGACATAGGAACATCAAAGTACCGGTATGTAACTTCCCAAAGAATGGTTTAAAGTTTGATTTTGCAAATATTTATTAATCTTTCTCAATGCACTGTTTAAATTTTCATTTAAATTATAATTATGATTATTAAGATAGCCTTTGTTTGAATTCCTTTCCTTTGACAAACAGGTCTTTTCTGCCATCAGGAAGTTGGACATTAATTCTTAGATGGAGTGATGGAGTTACCCTTTTGTAACCGTGAAACAGGACTATTTCTCACATGTTATCACCACACAGGAATGTGAAAGGGTGTAATGGATTCCTGTGAGAGCCTTCATTAGATGTCATACACTGTGTTTACAGTAGCTTTCCCAGTCCGTCTGCATTACCACAACCTGGTGCTGCTCCCTCCCCCTCGAGCGACCATAAATCATCGTTAACAGACAGAGTTGACATCCTGCTCATACATCAACAGGCAGGCCTTTAACCATCCACAATTCAAATCCTTGATGTACAAACATCCCCGACCGTGTCGCGTCGGTTCAAACCATAGCTGAAACTAACACTCTAACAAAGAACAACAGGCCTCTCTTTCAGGCTAGTGAGATGAAAGGCTTTTAGAGTAAGTCGAGAGCTCTTATGCTTCAGAACATTATACCACTCTTCTTCTTTTTTTTCAGCAAGCAGAAATTCAAGTTTTCTTTTGTATAATCCTGTAAAAGGACAAATAATTCAGATATAAAACTGTTGATTTTTAAAAAAATAAACAAAAAGAATTCATAACCAAAACATTTTTATACATTTTCACAACATCAAACTTCAATGGAATGCCAGAATTTGATGTGAAAATCCAACACAATTAGTGCATATTGTTTTTAACAAGCTGCAATCTGAAAACTTTAAATAAGCCCCAGATGCTCTGGTACAACAACAACAACAACAAAAACGTAGTTCAACCAATGTGAATTAGACGAAAGACTGAATGAATGAATGAATGAATGAATGAATGAATGAATGAATGAATGAATGAAGCCCCCTAAGCTGTACAAACAGACCATCAATGTGTGCAATTTTTACAAATTAAAAATACAAGTGTTTTTTAAGGGATTTTTTGGAGAAAGTTTAAAGCAGAGTTATTTTATAAAACAAGTTCTCTAACTTTGACTATTTCAGAGCTCACTGTTCAACTGTTCAGTCCGTCGGCTGAAAATGGAAACAGGATGGCACAAGTGCATCCATTTTTAAAAAAGCTCTGTTTGGAGTTAGCTGCAAGATACTTATGAGACACAGAACGTAATTTAGTTACACAACAACCTGCATGCAAAATGCTACAAATAACTGCATGTCATCTAGAACGCATCACCCTCACCATGACTATGGTGAAGGCAACATCATGCTGCAGTGCAACTTCTCTTCAGAAAAGAAAAGGAAGCTGGTCAAAGTTAATAGGAAGGAGGAGCTAAAAATCATATATATATAACATGATATAGCCAGAGATACATCAAAGCAGTATATTTCAAAACATAAGCAAGTGTTACAATGGACTAGTCAAAGACCAGACCAAACTGTAATTCAATCTGTGTGAGAATAGTGAATAAGTATCTTGACAAATATTCTCCATCCATTCTGACTTAGCTGGAGCTATTTCACTGAGAAGGATGGACAAATATTACTGCTTACTGAGATACAAGTTAAAAGCTGTAACTGCTGTGAAAAGTGTTTCTAACTGGTGACTCATAGAGGCTGAAAAAAAAGAAATTACTACTCTGGGTTAGTTTGTTGCATAAAATCCCATTAAAATACATTGAAGTTTGTGGCTGTAGCATGACAAAATGTGAGGCAGTTCAAAAGGTGTGAATACTTTTGCCACACACAGCACTGTAAAAACTTTTATTGCATATCTTATAATTTAACATCGGAATTATTTATGTTTTCATTGGAAGATGTCCTGTCATCTTTCAAGTCGTGAAACAATTCATTTATATTTTTGTACCATGTCAAGATCAGACAGAACACCTTAAATTTATTTTCTGATGGCTTTATGCACTTTCAGGTTATTAGAGACGTGAAATATAAACTTTGAGTATCAAAGCTGCTTTTCGCCTCCTTCCCAATGACATCCAGACACTGCTTCTCAGCCATCTGCCAGTCGGGATGTGTTGCCAAGGCTCCAGTTGTTGTCTAACTGCCACTTCACATAAAGCAAACAGCCTTCATTACTGCTTGTTCCACTCCAGAAATAGTGGCACATAGACGATGAAATAGAGCAACAGTTATGAAGTAGTAAGGGTATTAAAGGTGTGCGGCTTAAATTTGGTATAAAAATGTACAAAACCTATTTTCCTAAATGTAATTTGACGCCACAGTAACATGATTGTTTCGCTATTGTTCCCAATTGGCCATCATGGCAAAATAGACAAAGGAGTCTCCTCATTGATCACTTACAAGCTGCTTTTAAACCATCAATACCTTTTAAAGCACCACTTAAGATGAGTAACATATGTCTCCCTGCTGTCTCTCTAAGTGCAATTGCTGTAATGAGCTGAGGGCCAGCAGAGGCTGTAATAGCTTAAAGGAGACTTGCAATATTCTGATGAAAATTCAAGACAGCAAAAGCTATAATAAGAACTAAAAATCCAAAAAGTTTATTAAACGATAAACATTTACTTTCAGCACTGGATAACATTCAAACACTCTATGCTGTTGCATCTTTACATTTCTGTGTATATTTGAGTGACACCTGTTGACTCTTATCTGATACACATTTTTAACATTCTAGCCCAAGCTTTCAGTTAATATGATCAGAGAACAATCATCTGAACTACAATAGGAGCTGTGCCATAGACCTGTGACTTATATAAAGGGTCACAGGTCACCTCACCTCTTGTCTTCTCAAGTTTGCTAGTGCCTATCTTGGAAATAGGCACCAACCACTTTGCAATCCTTTGATAAAGCAGGTGTAGACAATGGATGGAAAGCTAGCTATAGCAATATGGCTAAAACCTGGATCTCAGCTCAAGGGTTTCCTGTAGGTAGATTTTAAACTCAGATTTAACAAGTCGTTATGCAGATGTTAACGCTAATTGTTAAGACACAGGACAAGTTGCATTAGATGTATGAAAAGCTGCCTGTTCAGCTACCAATAGATGCATATTGACAACTGTGAATGGGACAGTCATTGTGTAATGTTGCGTGTCAATTCTTTTAGCATTATGTTTTAGCACATAGTTATTAATTCACTCAATTAAAAAAGAAAGAAATCTTAATGATGATTTACATTTAAAATTTAAAATTCAACAGAGATTTTTGGGAACTTGAAATTTCAAAGAAAACCGAGAAGTCCCACCTCTACTTTTTGGTTTGAGTCTTCCATGTTTGTCAGTTAAGGACGCTGACACTTATCCCTCATTACTTGCCTACGCCTTCCCAAAGAAGGAACGTCTCTCTCCTAAAAAGGGGTTTGGCTAATGAGGAAACAAAGACATTTTCATCCTCCAGTTCACTGGAGCAGCTTCAACCAGCAGCCAGAGTCTCACCTCCTCCTCTCTCTGTCCTTGACACACTTAGTCAAGGTGGACGTGCTGACCCTATCTGCCGCTGCTGTACAGATCCCACAGGGGGCCACAACACCCCGCAGCCCTCCAACATCTATCTCCAATAGTCCCATGAGCTTCTGTGTGGCCCCCCCTCCAAATGCCTTGGGCTGTTCCTTTGACAATTTCTCTCAAGAAGTGATTAATGCCTGTTTACTTCAGAGAGGCCAAACCATTTCCCAGCATGAATGGAGGAACTTGGGTTCCTAATGAGAAGGAAAAGAATTAGACGGGGGAAAAAAGAGTTAAAAAGGGGAATGAAATGCTGTAAATGTATGGGGAGGAAATGATGAAATTCAACTACAGTGAAATCCTATAGCAGTATGTCCTCTGAGCTAAGGTTAGCAAGAGATAATCACAGGCTTTTATGTAGTTTCTATAGAAGAACCTCTGAAGGTCTGAGTCACAGCATGAAGGAAAGAGCGCAGGCACTTTTCTTCAAGGATGTACTGAGTTGTTATTAAACAGTGATTCACAGACATCCTGCAACTGCCTCGTGGATATCGAAGCACTGCTCTCCTGTTTTGAAATGCCACCAGCACAGGCTGCACTTTAATGTCTTTTTGGAAAAAAAAAAAAAAAAAAAAAAAAAAAAAAACAGCCGACAGAAACCTTGTAATGTCCTTAGGTGTACCATTTAGGCTAAAAAAAGCATGGGTAATTCCAAGAATGGAGGAAGAGGAATAAACCAAGCTGAACCTTTGACAGGCATGTTTTGATGAGATACAAGATGATTGGAGCAAATTTATTGGAGGTACAATTTTATGCATTTATTTTTTGAATAATCTGATTTTGTCTTGCATCACTATGCCTGGTAGCAATCCAAGGATACATGTACACATTTCAGATGTGCTTGGTTGATCTCCAAAGGTTTGGGTAGATATTAAACAGAGTGAACCCAGACTCTTTGATCTGACCTGAGCAGTGGTGAAGATATAAGATGTGTTGAAGGGTGTGTTTCTGGTCTGTGCCACAGTGAGACTTTAAACTTCCTCCAGGCAGAGACTTCAAATGAGAAGTCTGTACTATCAGTGAATGGTGAAAGGGGTCAAGGCCTGGCTTGCATCAGCAATCACTCAAGAACAACTGTGGTGGTCTATGGATCTTCTGCAGAGTGAAGGAGAATATTACCAGTTGTTGGGAGAAAATACAAGAATTGTTGCCAAATCTTCAAGCGTCACCAAGGGCTCTGCAGAAAATTTTGATTTGGGGTCTAAATGATAAAAAAAATAAAAAAGTAGATGTAAAAAGTATTTTAAAAACTTCTAATAAATTTTAACTTTTTTATATTTCGTTTTATATATACTTATTTTATAGTTTCCTGATAAACTTGTACTTCTGCTGCTTTCAGAGAGTTGCAATAACTTTCTACATATTTACCAACTTTTTAGACTCCACCAGTGACTTTAAAAATAATTTAAAATAATTGTAATAATAAAATCTAGCTCAGAATATTCTCTGTACATCCCTGCTGCAACTCACATGCAGATATTTCTGTTTTTGCTAGTGGTGACAAAATAAAAAAATTATGGAATTATTCAGTTGTGAAAAAAACTGAATACATATATTCAGTATAATCTCACATTATGAAACTATTTTTAACAAACTCACACTTGCCAGAATTATCGGAACTGATGCATTCTTAGACTTCTTACCTATTCTTATTTTGTTGATCGATGTCCATAAAACGTAAACAAGTATTTCATAACTTCCTGTTACCCATTTGTCTCCAAAATGGGAAAAATAAGAAAACAAAGTATTATTAATATAATAATTCTTGTTACTATATGCCATTATTTTAAGCCTCTTTGCACATCTTAACCAGAAATGCCAATAAATGCTTGCCCTAACCTTCGTGGGAAGTTAAGAACTCACAGAGATACCAGACTAATTATAATTTCTCACAGAAATTAATTACATTTGCATAAGTACGGTCATTGGCCATTGTAGGAGGAGGCAGGAGAAGTGGGGGAGCAAGATTTCAGAGATGAACAAGCTAAGTGAGGGAGTGACTTAGTGAACATAGAGAGAGCAGGGTAAATTAATGTTGGTTTTGCTATAAATGTGCTAATAAGGCAGAAGAAGCTGTGTAAATAGTCTCCATAAACTAATCTGAACCTCCATGATGCAAATATCTCTTTTAAAGTAACAGCAGTCATGGTTAATTTCTCATCTTAGCTTCACTGGATTACATAATTTAAGTGGAAAGGAGCCTCTGTGGTGATTGTGTAAGTGTCATGTTGAGCCACACTCCTGGTGGCAGCAGTGTCTTCAGTTTGCAGTGCTTTATGGGATGACTCACAGGCTGATGGACAGGCGAATCGATATTTTGACTTTGGCCACTGGATTTTCTCTTACAGGAGGAGCGACGGTAATGGAGGAGGACTGTAAATAAGTGGAGGGTTCCTGACAAATGAATCCATTAACATTTGCCTGTGTCGCCTGGCGAGCAGATTTGCTGTTTTATGGAGCAGGAAAAAAGAACTTGTAAATCTGAGGGCGTTGTGAGGGTGAGGCGCTGAGAGCAGGCTGGGGAACACATCTTCCATGATGCAGCACTTTATCTCCCTCCCAAATGGCATCTTTATCTGCCTAAATTAAGTTTTGATTCCTTGCCACATGCGGAGCTGCAAATCACTTTTAATACTGATATCAAGAGCAGCAGTAAAGTGTGCCCAAAGCGATGGAAAGCAGCTTTATTGTGTGGCACATAACTTGCTTCGACACCATTCACTGTCTCTCTCTCTCTGGCTCACAGTTGTAAAAAAAAAATCTCAAACTCCTGCTTTGTCTGCAAATCATATTATACCATTTGTCATAATTTTAATTCCCTTCTATCCTGCAGCTCATGCATGCACAGCTCCATGGTATCTTTCGCTATACCTGTTACTCTGTAGATGAGGAAGAAGCTCATCCCCAAAGGTGACTTAATTTATAGCTATGATTAATTTCCAATTCCATTTTCATCTGCCGATGTTTATCTTTAAAATTAGCAAGACGCTCGGGTATATTTGTGTTTAGCAGTGGGCGAGGGGAATAAGTTGGAGATTCGGTTCCATGGCAGTACATCCTTGCTGAATAATCATTAATCTGCTGGTGTATCACTCTATTTGTCCAATATCAATCTGTCTGTGTCTCTGTCTAATTGATCCACAGGCTAGAGAGGGAGGTCGGGTGAGAATGCTCAGCAGGAGTGGGAGATCTCTGACACACACAGTCCTAGAAACCATTCCCCTCACCACCTGATATAGGAATATGTAATGAGATAATTTATTTGTCTGAGATATTTTGGAAAAAACAGAATGCAACATAGTGTTTCTCTAGGTGTGATTATATCATAGATGAGGGAAAAGATAGTCTTCCTTCAGATGTTGGAGATCAAGCAGCATGGAGCAGCTCTTTGGTCAGCAATTCATTGCCCCCATCCTGCGTCCAGAGTACCCAGGGTAAGAAACTGCTGTACTAGGCAAAATGTAGTTTTAACCTCCTCAATTTCTGTTACAGGTCTCAGTTTCTGCCCAGTGTTGAACCACAGATCCAGAATATTTTTCCGCTTTAAATTTATTTAGAAACTTAGACGTTTTTGATTATAAAACAAATTGTATTATCAGATACAGATAATCAGGCTAAGAATAAATTGCAGATTTCAAATTCTGATTTTATTTATCAAGGGACACCAACCAAACTAGCCAGGCCATTGCATTAATACACAATTCTGCTCAATTGTCATCTCCCTTCACTGGTATATGTAGGATTTTCTCTTATTGAGGAGTTGTGAACAACAGCATTGATTTTCTGCGTCGTTTTAGAATTGGAATCTGTAGTTTTTCAGTAGCATTTATTCTGTGTTGGCCTCGATTTCAGCTATTAAATTAACATTATCAGCCTTCTTCTTCATAGAAATGATGCATTACATCCATCACACCCAAACGTTAGTGATTGGGTAAAATTTTAAACTTCAACAGAGTCCACACCTCCAGCAAGCAACCGTTTCTCAATAGCCAAAGGGTCTACACCCTCTATATGGCATAGAACAGAGGGGGCTAGTTCTTACCAGGCCTTATAATTCCTCTTTATAATTATTATGAAATGAACACAATTTTTGGAAAGGTGTGTTTAATTTCACCAGGCACACCCAGATGTGATGTCTACTAGACCTGAAAAATCATAAAATCACTTAAACCAAAACTGCAGTAAGAAGCAGAAAATAAGGAAGCGTTTTTCCACGTTTTCAGAGTACCTTTCATAAACCTTGAGATGCTTCCACATCAAGCATAAAACTATTAAAGGCTTAAATGTCTCATGTGTTTTATTTCAAACTTGTACAGGTAAACTGCAACATTAAACATTGACAAACTGGGAAACCATAGAAAGGTGACATGAAAATACAGTAAAACAGAAAAGCATAATGCATGTTTATTTTATCGCCCACTGTGTGCTGAAAACCCGCTTGAAAAGATAGCTGCACAGGGAAGCTCAAAACGTTTAATCTGATCATGACGCTCAAAATGTGCATTTTTATTAAATGAATAGTGTCGTGTTGTCGTAAAAATTATAAAATATCCAGCATATCACAGAAATCTAACTGTTATTAGAGAGCACCTTTGTGGGAGTGAAAGCTTTGGTTTAAAGCTGAATTACACCTCAATTCACTTCATGTAAATATCCAGTGTCTGCATTTTATACATTGAATATTCCAGTTTTCCCATGAGACACACTTCATATCACCAAACTTTGGCTTTATTCTTTTGCACTGATAACCATGATCGCTTCTATGGTCTCCAAAAGTGGAGGACTTCTTTTCTGTCTGCTTTATCATATTATCATGATTTTCCACAAACTTCTTGTTGATCAAAACTACCACAAAAGCTTCATCAGACTGTGTACATGGAATTACACCTTAATTTGAACACCAAGAGGATGAACTTACAGACAAAATAACAGCCGAAACAAACCTCTTGAAGATCAGTCACCTGAAAAAGACAACAAATCTTTGCTAATGCAATCAAAAATAGGAGAAAAAAATGTTAAAGCAGAAATGGCAGCTCATTCTTACCAGTTGAAACCTCTTGACAGAATATGGCTAGTTTGAAACACAGTCATTACAGAACAAAATTATTCAAATAGATGCATAACAATGACATCACCTTTTCACAGTATCTCATCACTTCCATTTATCACAGTCGCTCTTGTTAATGGTGTTTATACTTGGTTGTCCAGGAATCATGACTCCACCCAAAGGCATAAGAATAACACAGAAAACAAAATACATGAACAAAAATAGAACTTCCCAATCAATTGCAATCACACATATATAAATTCTTTTTTAATTAACTTCAATAACTAGTGTCCCCTTCCGCTTGTTCGATCTGCCCCTCAATGACTCACTAGAAAGAAAGAAAAAAAGGTAAGTATGACAAAACTAGTGTTCAGGTGAATAGGCAGCAAAGGAATGAGAGCTTGCTACTACAGCTTTGAGCAGAAGGACATTTCAGAAAGCCTGTATTGGTTAACCTTGAATTAGATAGGCTGCATTGGCAGAGAGCTACACCACTTTCCCCTCCAGTCAGCAAACAGTAAAATGAGGCTATGTGAACCATAACTGAAAATAGATGACTGTGAGGGAAAGAATACATTTAAATCTGAAAAACTCTGGTTTGTATTTGAATATGCATATATCCATGATGAACTATGTGCTTTATGACTAGCATGATACATAGAGCTACAGCATGGTGTTTCATATGCATGCATTGCATTTGTCTTTAAGGAAACTGGTCTAACATCAATTTTCCTCTTATTGTTCGCATACTACTATAAAAACTACCTTTTGAACTGATTAAAATGTGCTGCAGAATAAAAGCAATAAGACAAGCTATGTTGAATTAACAGGAAGAGCACATTGTCAGAACTTTGTGCAATGGTAAAAACTACCTGTTTGTTGATCTATATTTACTGCATCAATTGAAGGATTATAGGATAGGTAATTTATTCCAGAACAACATATACCTATTAATCAGATGTTTCTTCTGGCAGACTCTCTGGTGTAAATCAGTTCTGAATCTGGGTCTCTTGGTGGTTAGGTGTACCGCAATCCTGTACCCACCTGGCTACTTCTATTCACTGGGAGCTGCTGTCATTGTTTGACCTCCTTCTGGATGTCGGAACTCCTTGCAGAAATATGCATACAGCTGTTCTGTGAAGATCTCAGAAGTTTGGTCAGTCAATATTATTTAAATAAGTACATTTATGGAGACTATTAAACACTTAAGACTCATTACGTATAACGTTTTGGTGAAGTTTAATGAAGAATTAACCTTTGATCATATCATTCAGGATTGTTCAATCCATCATCTGAATATTGACAGAGTTGACAGAGCTGCAAACATATCAAACTTGATAATGAAAAAGGAGCACTAATCTGAGAAGCGGCAAAGAAATCCGTTGTAACTTTGGAAGACATGGAGAGATGCACAACTCCATTTGTAGCACACATCATAAATTCACTGCATCAGTTGAAGGATCATAAATTCACTACTCTGCTTTGGTCTCTCACGTTAAATCCCAATGAAACTTTTTGACGTCTGTGGTTGTAATTTGACAAAATGTAGAAAGTTCCAGCAGCATGAGCACTTCTGCAAGACGTATCTATGATGTCAATGTTTCAGCTGATGAATACATTCTTAACATAAAGCAAACAATTATTTTTAATTATATTTGACAGCAACCTACTGAAAAGACTACATGGCATGATGAGGCCAGGAAAGCAAAATTCTTCCAAAAGACTAAGAAATACATTAATTGTCTTTAGTCTTCACTGAATGCAATAACCTTGTTTGTGGTATGCAGGACCCTTTGAAACCCCCTAATCGGATTTCCGAATCTCCCTTTGATTAACAAATTCTGTAGCAAAAACTCCATTAAATACTGTTTAGAGCCGCACAGTGAATTTTTAGAGCCGCATAGTGAAGCTGTTAAAAAAAATCCTTTGTGGAGTAAATCTCATCCTCACCTGGAGGCTTTTTGGAATTCAGTATATGAAGAACACTGAGGTTTTTAGCTGAACACAACATTTACATCTACTATGAACTATGTTTCTTTTTGATCTGTCCATTGACTGTACATTTCTGTAACTGAAATTTTCAAAACACTCCAAAAAAGTTTCCCACGTTGTCATGATGGGGTATTTGTGTGTATAATTTTGAAGAAAGAAAACAATTTAAAATACAATTTGGAATAAGGCTGTCGCATAGCAAAATGTGTAAAAAGTGAAGCGCTGTGAATACTTTCCAGCAGCAAGCAGTGATTTGTTAGTTTCAAGTTGTATTGTTTGTAGACAAATCCTAAGCTAAGAATTGTAAGTGATGGAGATCCCTTCTCCCCCTACCAGGATACATGAATCCCATCATACAAGGAGACTCTGCTCAGCCCTGGATAGTCTGAGAGTTGTGGAAGCTACCACCTGGTAGGACAAATTATGTTTAGGTTGGATCTCACCATAACCTGGAGGGAGGAGAGGAGCTGAGACACAGGTGATACCACCCAAAATGACTTATATTCTGTCAGGGTATTTCATTTTGTTTTTAGCTTTTATGAAAAAGACAAGCTCTGCATGTTAGATCCATTTGTCATTTCTATATACTAGTTATTTGTCCAAACTGTCTGTTCATTCAATAAATAGTTGATGCTCAAGCTCCATATTTTTGTATCATTTGCCACATTCTGCTCCAGCAGAAAATCCAGTGATAGCCCAAGCTTTTATCTTTTATAGTTGGCAAGCTGGGATAGGTGGTACAATGGATGATTACTGGAATGGTTAACAGATGAGTTATTCAGCAGAGTGAATGTCAGCTGTGAGGGGAGTATAACTAAAAGACTGAGGAAAATTGGAATAATGTGTTGAATATACATGGGCAAAGAAGCCAAGTTAAGACTAATAACCTAAAAATAAACAAGTATTTTGGTTTTATAACTACAATAGGTAAGGCAGCAGCACTGGAAACTGTGTGATCCATCACAATCATCTTTTGATCTCAAACTTTGTCTTCTTTTGCTTAGATATACATAAAAAGCTATGCTGAAAGAAATGAATTCCCACAATTTATTATTATTTATTGGTCTTGTCATGTACAGTGTTCCACAGTTGGGTCACTTTTTTGTTTTGAGATTTTTGGTTTGTGTTCTTTTCTTTGACTATTGAGATTCTAATGTGTGATTATTTCTAGTTGTTTTTCTCTTTTTTAAATAGTCCTAAATGGGACAGTTTGGGCTAGAATATGCAAAAAGATGTAACTATGTTGACTTATGATGAAGAAATTTTAATATGAGTTGATATTTTTTAGTACATCTATCAGTGTTGATATATACTGTATATAATAAACATTTTTATGCTTTGCTTTGAAAAGTGCCCTTTAGATGAAACATACTTTGTGCTACAAAGATGAGTTTAGAACAGCAGCTAGTGACCCTTTCTATTTTAGTCTACCTTTTCTAATGTTGTTTTGTGCAGTCTATAGTTGATCCAGAAGCACTTTTGGCACCCAATGTCATATGACCAGTTGTTATACCTTGAAACCTTTTATACACTTAACTAAAAATGTACTGCTTGTTTGAAAGCAGACATGTGCCACTTCTCAAAATTTGTCATCATAACCAAAATTATTCTTATGATTTACTTGTGATTAATTTATTGCTCTGGCTTATTTGGATTTTTGTAAACAAGCATTAACAATATACATTAACATCTTTGTATATTAGGAAGGTCTGAAGCAAGAATAAATAATTTCCTGCGTATGCTATCCAAAATTGAAATGCCAGAAAGATGTCAGCAGCCTGCTGACATCACCATGCATTAGAGACTGTGATAGGAGGAGGGAGGGGAATCCTAAAATTAGATTCATATTTTAAAAGTTTCATATCGGTGCAGATATGGTGCTGGAGCTCATGTTTCACATTAATCACGAAGTGTCGGGGACATTACTCAGACCTCTGTCATGCATATGTAATAACCCATCAGCCTTCCATCGGAAAGCTGAGACAAATTTCTCCCAGAAAAGAAAAAGTCCTAGTTCAAGCAGTTTTTCTTCTCTCTGAATTTCTGTGTGGATGTATGTCTATTAGGCCAAGTTCCTTATATATTTAATGACATCCTATTAATACTCTTAAATAACAATTTGATTTGTTTACAACAAGGGACAGTGCAAGGTCCTATCTGATATGCAGTGTTCCAACAGAATTTGTGATGATTTATTTTTCCAATGAAAGGTGGCATCAGAAGCATCTGTTTGCAATACACTGGAAATATAAACCAGATTTTATGTAGAGTAATGCACTGGATAAGATGTATTTTAATTTTTTCTACTTTATATTTCAGCTGCACTACAGTGGCGAGAAAATGCCTTAGTGGCCCTACTGTACTGGTACCTTTGTCCATAAATCAGTATGCAGGAGTTTATGGGACATTTTGTCTTCTCACCCTGTAGCTGCTCAAGGCAGAAGTCCTTGTCTGGAACAGATTCACAAGATTTTTATTTTTTTACAAAGGCTTGAGGACATTATGTGATTAAAGGAACATCACCAGGCTGGTTTTAGTCACATTTATCTGGCAGATTCCATGATTTTCATTAATTAATTACAATTTCTAAAGGTCCCAAATGTTTTGTTCACCTGGAACATACAGTAGTTTGTCCATAATCGTAGTTGAATTTGTCATTCATAAAACTTACACTAAATATTTAGGGGACCTGGATTTAATTCAAGATATGTGTGTGTAACATAGATACAACAGTTGTGTAATTTAAGCATTTATTTAGCTAATTAAAATCAATAAAAAAAAAGTTAGCAAAAAAAAGCTGTTTGTTCACAGCATATTAATAGAAAGTTGAACAGAAGGAAAAAGTGCGTTTGAAAAAGATGCATAAGCAACGTGGATAATCACAGCTTTGAATGCACTCTGGGGAATGCACAAGAACCACCTCGCAGGCGTCTCGAGGAACAGGTCATTCATGAAGAAAGCCTCAGAGTCTGAAGAAAGTGGAGGCACAGAATCCAAGTTTGAAGCCCAGAATGAAGTTTCCATGTTTGAGGAACCATGTCGTCTGTGGATGTTGGCTTACCGTGTTTTATCAACTCCAAAGTCAGCGCAGCCATCTACCAGGAAATTACAGAGCATTTTGTGCTTCCCTCTGCTGACAAGTGTTACAGAGATGTTCATTTAATTTCCCAGCAGGAGTTTAGACCTGCTCATAAAATAATCATCATATCTCTATGACTTATTGGCCAGCAAACTCTTCTGACCTAAACCCTCATAATGAATTTATGTAAAGAGGAAAATAGGAAAAAAAAAACAAAAAAACAAAAAAAAAAACCAGACTCAACACTGCAGATGAGCTGAAGGGTGTTAATAAAGCTACCTGGGCTTTTTAACACCTCAGCAGAGTGACAGGGTGACTAATTCAATGCTATTTCACACTAATATAGTAAGTCATGCAAAAGGAGTCCAGACAAAAATATTTCATACATGTGACTAAGTAGCTGCATGTGAGGTTACATTCTTACATTATAAGTCTTTTAATAATTGTTATTCTGTAATATTAAAAATGTATGAGAAATATTTTTTTTAAGCAGATAGCAAATAATTTGATGCAGAGACAACTCCGTCTCTTATTCATCGAGACAGAGTTGTAGGGAATACCACATTTTCTTTTTATGTCACACTTTTGATTGACTGTTTCTTCTAAATCCCGAACTTGTATTCGCCATGCATTTAATAAACAGCTTCCATTCCTCGCTGCTGTCCGGGCCAGGTTTTGATACAGCGCCGCCACTCGCCGGAGCACTTGGATTGGCTGAAGGAGCAAGGTAGTCCGCAGAGACGGCTCCTTCCCCGGGTTCCGTCCCGCCAGTGAGACGCACACGCTGAAAAGGTTCGGCTGAGCGGGACTCTCCCCGTGTTGGACTTTCGATTTGGTGAGGGAGCATGAATTCACCTTCAATGTATCGAGCCACACATCAGAGCAAATCTGGTGAACCTTTGAGAGGAAAATCAAACGGAGTCAGGTTTTAACGCAACATCCTCTCCTCTGACGGAGGACGATGCGCCCACATCTTGTTCTATAAACTATCACATGTTTGTGAGGAAAAAGCAAACAAACAAATCAGTGCGCTGGAGATATCTTCTGCGGAGCCACGCTGTGCGCTCTTGGTTGTGGAGGTTGATACCTGGACGGGAACGCGGCGCACAGAGGGAGGATAAAGCGTGTTGGAGATACATTTACTCAGAGACTCGGACTTGCCTCAGAGCGCAGTTTGACTCCTCATCATGGGCTGCGGCGCACAGACTGACAGAGGAAGGGGAAGAGTGACGAGATTCCCCCCGGAGATGCCGTCTGTATCCTGGCTTCTGCTCCTTCTCCTGCTGGATGTAGGATTTGCTCAAGGTAAACTTTAAAACCTAGTGCGGACTTTACGACTGGTCAAAGTTTCACACACGCTTTTAGCTCCGGACTGGTTGTAGTGGTCGGGAAAAAAAAAAAAAAAAAAAAAAAACACCCCCAAAGTTTAAGTAGCAATATTTTAAGTCGTGCACGCAACTTTTGGGACAGAGTTATAAAGTCAGTCTCTAATCTGCCTGGCAGATGAATGTCTACAGAGTCATTTAGGGTCAATGTATATAGAATGTGTAATTTACGTTTCCTCGATCCGAACTGAATTAATACGCGTTATGCCGGTGGATCGGCCAAAGATTTGAATGGGCTGGTTTTCCTTAGAGTTGCTTTGGTGAGTAAGAAACTAATAATAATAATAATAATAATAATAATAATAATAATAATAAATTTTTTGAAATCATAAATTAATATTTTTTTAATTAATCAAAAATAAAAACACCATCCTCCTTTTTATAAAGCAATAGACCAAGCTACTTTGAGATAGCTAGTTATAAAATAAAATATACAAAGTTTAGTATACTTTGCTGCATGCATTGTGTCGACTTGTAATTCAGTAATTTTCTGTTTGACTTAAAGGGACTCCCTCTTTAAATTAAAATACTGTTTATATATTTTTCCTCGTTTTTTATTATTGCCTGAAAAAAAGGGAAAGATTTGAATCAGCAGAATCAGTATGAGGCATGTAAAGCCTGGTGGTATGAACCAACTTTAACTCAATCAGCTCTTATCAGTGGTATGTAGGTCAAAAATCAGATAAATCTTCAACTATCTTTTTTACTTTCAGCAAACAAATGTGGGGCTTTATACATACGTTTTAAGCAAAAGCATATAAATAATTACACATTTTTCACTTAGATTTATATGTTTATGGATGCAACTCATTATTTTAAAATTGCAACCATAATTACATCAAGCATCTTTTAAAACTCAATTGTTTCCCCCTCTTTTGGTAGAACATTTTTTTTTGTCTACCACACTTTCCATTGATGTTTTAGGCAAACTGTAGTAGCTGTCAGTCACAGAACAAAGCTAAAGCTAAAACACTTGAAGGTATTTACTTAATCCTCTTGCGGATGAAATTACCTGTCAAAGGGCTGTGAGAAGAGAGCATCTGTTTGACTCTTAATTGTTCATTATGTGTCTGTGCATGTTTAAGTACCGGCCTTGAATAAAGCCAGGTGGTCTCTCAAATGTATATGGGTATTTTACCGTATTAAATGTCTGCGGTCTTTGAGAGCCATACGAGGTTATATTGGCGGCTCAAGCACTTATCGTGTGGCAAGGATTAGGGTCTGTGAGCAACCTTATCTAGCTCCTCCAAATTGTCATCTCACTCCTACATTGTTAATGAGCAAAACGGGGTTGAAAAAAGGGCGAGGAAGAACAAAATACAGGCCAGAAGCAGCTTCTGAAGGGCAGGGCGAGATGACATAATACCCTTTCCAAAACCCCGGAGAGCTCTGTGTCATTGACTGGATGGGAATACGAACAAGGTTCCTCTCTGTCCATTAAGAAGTCGATAGAGCAGGAGAACATTGTTTGAGCTTAATTAATGGGCTTAGCTATTTTGGTGCTCTGATGAGCTGTACACATTTCCAAATCGCTTGAGAGATGCTTCTTCAGTGTGAAACTACTGGTGATTAAAGTGGCTCGCTTACAGACGCTTACTTGCAACACAGTTCTGTTCCTGAATGGCTTGTTTGTGGGTTATCAGAACACATCTTCTGCTTCTGTGTACTTGTATTTGTTTCATTTTTAATTTTCTTTGAGGGATCTAACTCAATCCAATAATCAGAGTGCTCTTTACTTGGTTGAAGCCTCTCCAAAAGAGACAAGTTGAGACAGATTTCAGTGAGGGCTTTGTGACAGTAGCTTGGTTAAGAACTCCTATTGGGCAAACAAATCTGTCTGCGAGTTACAAGGAGTAGCTGATGGGTTTTAAGTAGGTTTTTTTAACTCACATAAAATCACAGTTCTGAAAACCGTGTTTCATTAGACAAAGAAAAACTTATCTGAAGTGTTTTCATACTTGATTTCTTTTTATTTTCATGCCTGACCTTAAGGTTGACATTTATGTAGTTCGTCTCTGCATTAGCCACTGGATACAGAGGTGCTGAGGGCCATCCTGGGGATTAGTTCAGTTTTTCCATATGGCTGCTCTTGTACCTTCCTGCTTCTCTCACACCCTACTCCTCTCTGCTTCCTGAAGATGTGTCCTCTGAGGATTCTTTACAGAGGGGAAAGTTAAAGGACATTTGATACATATATGGATTATAAACCATCATGAGTCAGTGTGCTGTGAGGCTTTCCTATTTACCGCAGATGACAATCCTGTTCCGAACAATCTGGGTGCTACATGGAGTCAATGGGAATGGTATTTTCATTATTATTATTATTCTAACAGGCTTCCCTGGAGCCTGACAAACTAGCTCCCTTTGGTCTACTAACATTACAATCATCTGGGTCATTTTTTAAGCTGAGCGTATGCACAATAAGCACATTGTGTGGAAGGAGCAGGAGTTATAAATTTTCCCCCGTGAGCTGACCGAAATGACAGCTTTAAATTCAATAAATTAAACGTAACTGAAGAATTTAATGTAACTGATGTAAATAGAGATTAGGTTTGCAGTGCGTGCACATTGTAGAAGAGAGCTGGGGAAAGATTGTCTGCACAGTTTGGCTTCAACGGGGCAGTGCTACATGCTGGTTGCTAGCTAAGCCACAGATGGAGCGTGGTAGCACACGATAATTACTGTGAAAAGTGGCTGCTGAGCTTGCTTCCCTGCACCACTTGATGTCATGTAGTATTGTTCTGAAAGCAAAAAATATAGACGTGTGCTATTTTAGGGCCTGGAACAGTTCTTCGCTCCTCCTGTGGGTGAGGATACCTAGTGGTTGGCTGGTGAAGGCGGGATACTGTGGCTGCCATGTTTATAGTTGGCCCTACTGTGAGGTTCATTGTTGTACTGTTATTTGCTCAAAATTCACTTTTGTTCCTTTTAATGTTCATAAAAGTTCTTTTTCTTTTTCACTTGTATCATGGCAACATTTTTTCCATCTCCTCTTATTTTGCTTCTTTTCACATCTTTCACAGTTCAGTTTTGAATTAAATACTAAATTGTGGCTTTAAATACTTTTTGAACATATCCTAATATAACCCACTTGAATTCGTGACCCTCTAAACCAAAAATGCTTGGGAAAAACACATCAGAATTAGCATTGACGACAAAACATGACCTATCTGGATCACTTTGAATATTTGTGCTCCTTTCCTTTAGTTTTCTGCAGTTTAATCATTGCATTTGAAGTATTTTTGTGTTTTACTGCCATCTTACTAATACTGAAGATAACTAATATTGACTCTTCCTCTTTCCATAAACACTTGCTCTTACAAAGCACCATCCATTTACACAAAGCTCCTCCTCTGAGCTGCAGTCCCAAGCCGAACTTCCTCCTCACCTCTTTCCCACACCTTCCCCACTCAGTTCCACCAGACTAGCAGCAGCAGCAATTTGAAAACACCTGGTGGAACTGTGAGTCTGCTGAGCTCATCATTCAAACTACTTCTCACTGCAAACAACCCAAAAGAATGGTTGTCAACAGCTTAATGAGAAGCATTTCTGTGAGGGCACACTGAAGGTGGAGTGTGGGAAAGGGCTGCTTAAAGAGACAAATACCCAATTTTAAGGCGTCAAATTACAAAATTAAACAAATTTTAAGTTTTGTTTGATATATACATCATTGTTATAAGGACAGGTAACTTAGTTACTTGATTGTGCTATAAAATGGCACTTTATGTGTCTGGATTATACATAACACCACCGAATCAAATCAACATTCAGTTTCTTTTTTCAGAGCATATTTAATGATATTTCACAATTTACAGCATTTGAAAAACTATAAAATTCTTCCTGGTGGAACAATCTAGTAACCACTTTAAAATATGGAAAAAAAGACTCCTCCATCCAGTCCAGTAAGTCAAACAACTTATTTTTAAATGTTGCTCTTCCATGTTTCTGCCACATTTTTATTTGCTTCTCTCATGTGGTGATACCTTGAAGCCAGCAAAACCTGACTAGTGAAGGGTATAATAGAAAATCAGAAAACTCTTGTTCCTTCCAGAGCAGTACTTGAAAAACAAAATAGGTGAGATGAAGGAGATTGTAAGGACGCAGGTAAAGGACAGAAAGGTGAGCAATGAAGAGGAGGGGGAGCTGTTGGCAGAGGCAGGGAGAGGTAAGGATGAAAGCAGTCGGACAGAAGAGGAGAGGAGAGTGTCATTAATCACCCTGTGTGACACTCTCAACTACAGGGGAGCTTCACAGTGCAACATTCACTTCTATTAGCAGTCCATTAGCAGAGCTCTGCACAAGTAGCAGCGCTTGACAGGTAGGCCTGTGCCAGAATGGCTGACCTGTGTGCCTTGACAACGCATATTGCTTCTGGACTGTGTGAAAGTGCGTGTGTGTGTGTGTTTGCGTCGGGTGTGGAAAGACAAAGTGCACCACAGGGCAGAAATTACCTTGACATATTGTGGCAAGTTTTGCCTTTTCGTTTATGGAAAGGAAATGAAAATAATTGTTTAAAAGGTCCCACTTTCAATTACACTACCGAGTGAGATGGGAGATAATGATCCTAACAATAATGATGGTGGTGGCAGCGAGCTGATTCCCTACCTGTGATTTTTGCCTTTGCTGGAAAATGGCTCTTCAAAGTTGAGATGATGCATTAGAGGCGCACCCATTTCTCATTCAAAGCCTTGCATTGCCTATTGGTATCCAGGAGCCCTCTGATTATGGGATTGTAGGCAAGGAGAAGGGGGGCGGGGGGTTGGACCACTGTTCCTGCTCTAGATCCTCTGTTCGTTTATGATTAGAGATCGGAGCCAGCAGTCAGAAAATCTGGGGTTGGTGGGGGTGCAGGAGAGGAGGACAAAGCCAAAGGGGGAGAGAGAAGTGATTACGAGTTAAGTGGCCCTTCTCATGCCATTATAAGCAGCAGGGCTGACAGAGCACATCATGAGTGAGAATAAGTACATACTCCACTTCTGCCCTTTAATTTGGCATCCTGGCCTCTCCCCTGGTGTTCAACCACTAACGTCCACCTACATTTTTCTGTCCCTAATTGGAAATCAGCCACGTGTCTTTGCCAACACAGCTACATACAGGTGAATTCACAAGTTAAGTGACTTTCTTCGGAGGCTTTTTATGACTTTTTATATTTCAGTAATTATTTATGTATTAATTTGAGAAATACTGGCTCCTAACCCTATTCTCATTTTCTTTTTATGTTTGTCATATTATCATGCAATGTTTACATTAGTTTTTTATTCTTATTAGTATGGGGCCTAATAATCAAGTCGTATTTTCAGATGAACAAGTGGAACAACCATTCCAGAGCTATTGAACAAGTGCCCACCTTTAAATATCTGAGTATCATTATGTGCAGTAATTTGTTTTGGAATGATCATATTGACTGTCTCCAAACTAACCCTAAGACCACATTTTCTGCACAGGTTTAGACTGTTTGGAGTCCAGGATAATGCTGACCTTTTATAATGCTGTCTGGAGCAACATAATTAGATATGATATATGTGCCTGGTATTGCTCACTCACTGTGTAATCTTAATCTAGAATTGCACGCATGGTAAAGACACAGATGAAAATAGTTGGGTCGAACTATCAACCCCCCTCCCTTGTAGTCAATCTATGAAATCACTGAAATGAAACAGGCAAAGAAGATGCTGAAGGACCCATAGCATATCCTGTTTGGAGACTAGTATCAACTGTTACTCTCAAGGAAATGTTACAGAGCTATCTGCTGCACAAGCAACTGTTTTAAACAATCTTTTCATCCAACTTCTCTTTTACTTCTTTATAAATCTGAGAACTTTCTTGATATTTTTCCTTTTTAAACTAATTTCCCATCTAGACAATCTGAACTTTATGGAATATTTATACTTTATAATTTTTTTATTTTATATTTTGTTGTTGGTATGCATGCGACCTTGTAGTCATTGTACACCTGCCCCTGAACGAATTTCTCTCAGGGATAATAAAGTATCTCTTATATTCTCCTACCACACCTGAACTTTGCTGTTGCCCTGAATGTCTCTCTATAGTATCAGTTAATTTTGTTCAGATTGCAAGCAACCTAAACAAAATTAAAGAGGCCTCTGTAATGTTACTTTGCTCAGGGTCACTATAAATAGCGCAATGTGCTGATTAAGAGGCCAGTGCAGTGAGGTTATTTCCCCGATGTCCTTTAACCAAGCTACCTATTCCAGCATGTAACATGGAACAACCTTGGTAACTACTGCTGTAAATAGGAAGCAGGTGCCCAATGTGGCGCAAATATGTGATTCAACATACAGAGCAAAACATGCTTCAAAATGTTCAGTTCATTCAGATTTTGAATTTTAATAGTGAAAACTGCACTAATACAAGTTAGAGAAAAAAAAATCTGGTAAAAAGATTGTAGTTTTTAATATTTTTTTAAAGAGTGTTGTGAACTACTGTGATTTAACATTGAGCAGGACTGTGTGTGGGGCTTTTTCAAAACTGGGAAACCAGCATTTCACTGTGCAGTAAATTTGGAGCTACACTGGACCCCTGCCTATTTGCAGTTCAGTATTCGCAGATTCACCTATTCAGGATTTTGTCTATGACTCATAGCTTCAAAGTATTTGTGGAAACCCTCCCTATTTGCAAATTTTTTTTTCATGGAAGTAATTGATTGATAATTAAATATCTAAACATAACTTTTGATTTTTATTAAATGTTTAAAAAGTAACTTACACGTTTTAGGGACAATAGTTCAGCACTATCAACCTTTGAAAAAAAAAAACTTTTACATTTTTCTTCATCAAATTTGTTGTTTATTGTGAGTTTATGTCTGCAATACAAGCTGACTATATTTTAGAAGTCTGTAGACTTCTTTACTTCAAATCCTTGTGGACCCGGTAATGTGGCTCCTTGTTACAATTAAGGAACATTAATGCTAAACTCAGGCTCTGCATTCTTTCTTCACAAAAAAGTCCCACATACCAAAGAGGCAGTAATGAGGTGATCTCAGAGATGATTCATCACGCTTGAGTCATGGACGCAGCATGGAGTTACCTGAATTATGATGTTTGTTTAGAAATCCATCCTTCTCTTGAAACATGAAACACAGCTACCGTCTTTCGCTCAGTTCTCACTGTCTGATGAAACTAAGCCTCTTTTCTTTGCTTTCTGCTGCTTTCTGCTCCTTCATACAGCTTTGAGTGTAGCGCAAATATAGAAAATCTCCTTGAAAAAGGATATCTTCATTATAACACTGTCTAATGAAGATATCAATCTTCGTTAGAGTGAAGAATTTATTTTTTGCTAAACCTCTTCACATTTATTTCTATCCTTAAATGTGTTTATTTCTGTTTAGAAGGAACTAGGTTTCCATTTGCTGATCCCTCTGCTTGTAGAGTGTTGTGGTCTTTATATGTCAGCAGAACAGAAAGAGAGGGTGGGAAGGGGGGGTAAGTGAGGGAGTGCTTGTGGGACCCCTTGTCCCGGGTGAAACATGAGAGCAGGAGACCAAACGTTCCCCATTTCCTGTCTCGACTTTATCAGCATCTTGCTCTGTGTTATTTCTACGGTCTTAAAGCATCTGATGAAAGTCTTGCCTCAGATAAATGTTTGTGCCTCCTTGCTTTTTACGGGGCTCAAATGAGATACTTTATCCTCGTGCCACCCCTCCCTCTTTCATTCTCTTTTTACCTCATTCCTATGTCTGCTTTTCAGATCCCACAAGTGAAGTTCAGAGTCTCTGGTTTACATTATGGTTGCTTAAAGATGGGCTTGGGATGCCTTAACAGACAATGATTGTCGTTCTTCTGAGAAATACACTTTTACAAGACTTTGGGGAAGAGCTTTGAGGAAAAAGAACCTTTGTTGAGTTAACTACATTTCTGCTGAGGTTTACTGAATATAATTACTTCCACCTACATATAGGTCAGCAATACTTTACAAGTGAGAAGTAATTCTCCTATTGCATCCTTGACAGTTCACACTGTTTTCCATTCATTCATTCTTTTTCATTCAAGCTTGTGTAAGCTGTGTGTTGCGAAAGTTTTCACAACCATTGAAGTTTTAGTGTTTGGTCATGTTACAACTACAAACTTTGATGTATTTTATTAGGATTTAATGTAGTAACCCAACACAAAGTAGTGCATAATCATAAAATGGAAAGAAAATTATAGATGGTTATTCCTGAATAAAATCCACTGTAACCAATTGTTTATGTGTAATCTGAGTGTGGAAAACCAAACAAATCTGCCAAAAGAAGTGCATTGGCCTACACTTAAAAGCCTGGCAAGGAGATGGATAAGTACCCAAGAGAGATAGATTTGGAGAAGATGCAGAGAAACACATTTGAGATAAAAAAAAAAAAAAATCTGCTTACAGACAACTATTAGCTGTGTACTTTTAGCTATTGTAGACTAGCGAGAAGAAAGCAATTGTTGAATGAAAGTGGCAACATTGTGCTGTTAGGATGTTTTTCTTTAGGAGACACAAGGATCTTTATAGAGTTGACGGGAAGATGGATGAAGCTTTATATAGGGCCATCCTGGAAGAAAACCTGTTGGAGGCTGCAAAAGATTTGAGACTAGGGTAGAAGTTCACCTTTCAGGAGCACAACAGTTCTACACATACAACCAGATGGCAATGGAATCATTAAGTAAATATATATTGTGCTATAACAGCCTAGTCGAAGGCCTAAACTAATGTGATTATCATTGACAAGTCTGGAAACTTACTGTTCACAAATGCCCTATGGCCAGTCTAGAAAAGCTTAAGCTACTCTGTAAAAAAGAATGGGCATAAGTTTCAGTCAAAGCCTAGATGGTTACAGCTGGTGGAGACAGCAAAAAGTGTTGTTGTAATCGCAGCAAACAGTGGTTTTGCAAACAATTGACATAAAGGAGGCTGAATGGAAGCCATTTTCTATTTGAAAATGTTGAAAACTAAGAATGATTTCCTTTCCAATGCTTTGTGTTGGTCAATCACACAAAATCCCAGTAAAGCAGTCAGAGGTTGTAATATGACAAATTCTAAAAAAAAAAAATCAAGGTATTTGAATGTATACTTTTCTATGTGTCACTCCTTATGAAAACAGCTCTGTCTTTGTGTGCACGTTATTGTTTTTCTGCACGCGTTTGTTTGTCCAGTAATAACTGGGTTTGAAAAAAAGTCTGCTTCAGAGAAAACTGTCTGAACACCAGACCGTTCCTCTTCGCAAAATCAATCTTTCTCATAATTCCCCACATTTTTCTTCCATCTGTTATCTACTGAGCTGCCAAGCAGACTTTTAAATGAAGCAGACCATTACCCGAGGGCAGAATTAAACGTGTGTCACGATGCCAGCCTGTAAAAGTTGTTTTTACTGAGTGAAATGAGGTGCTAAATTAAAGCTTCTCAACTGGTATGTACTGTTGTACGAATAATCCCCACTAAATACATCGTCAAGGGAGGGTCAAAATACAAACACACACCTAGTTTTTCCAAAACTGTAGGTTTTTGACTTATATTTTGCATAAGCAACTGAATCCTGCTTCGCTGGTCTTTTTTGGGGATAATTATTCTTCACAAGTCTCAGCATGCACAGTGGAATTCAACATTGCAGAAAAAAAACCTGTGTAATAGCAGACTTAACTACCTCACCATCAACCACCCCACCGCAGAGCTCCCACCAACCTTAACACCCCACTGTGTGACCTCTTTTCCCCAGTTTTGGCTTTGTTACCGTGACTCCAGTAGTAGTTTGCAACTTGAGATTGCTGTTGGGTGTCAGCACTTTCCTGTGTTTGTACAACATGTGTGTGTTTGCCATATCTCCATGATCAGTCCCTGGTGACTTAAGTGCTGGCAGACAGTGCATAACTGGGGTAAACTCAACGGGTCTCATTTAGACTGGGCCCAGACAGAAGCCCCAGTGGTGGAAGGTTATTTTATTACTCCTAACATGTAAAGTACACCACTGAAGCTGCTACATTTGTTGGCTCTGTCAGAAAAGAGCAAATTGTACCGTGTTGTTCTGTTGTAAAGTTGTGAGAAATTTCTAATCTGCTACATCGGACGGAAAATAAATGGCTCTGCGGCCTTTGATTCGCATGCATTCTTTGTTGGTTAATGAAAGCTATGGAAATGAGCTTAATAATTGAAACCAGTTTTGCTGATCTGAAAGTTCAAGTAAATGTGAGAACTGCATGATGTATTAACACAAAAGGATCAGAAACAGCCATAATACAGCTGCCCTCAGATTTCTAGTAGCTTCATATTTTTATATCTGCACAAAGGATGTGCTCAGTAGGTGAAAATGTGCCCCTTTCAATTCATTATGAATCGTAAAATATTACTCAAACATCCCTGTTGGCGGAGGAGAGCTCCCAGCTGTGCATTTGCCCCTTTCAAGGAGTTACCCAAACAGTAGGCAGAAAGTGAATAATGGATGTTGTTGTGATGATTGCTTCAAAATACTTTGGAGAAAGCAAGAGATTCTTCCAAAGAAGGTTGAATGTCTGAATAGACTCAATCTTCCACACTAATTCATTCAGCAAACACAACTCTTGTTTGCTGTGTAACCTCCACAGGCTGCTAATCCTTCAAGAAGCAGAACCCAAAAACACTAGGGCTCAAATCTACTGTGATGTACATGCTGCTATTGAGGCTTATTGAACATCATGTGCCTCAGATTAGAAGAGGACATCAATGGTCTGCTTTACAGATTTTGTTTGTACATTTCAAACAGTATTAAAGATATTTACAACAAAGAGTAAAGAGTAAGATTTATGGAACAATTGAATCCACAGTTCAGTGATCTTGTGCTGTGATTCCATCTTTTATATTGCAAGCCTCTTTTACAGTTTCCCCCTGTTTTCTCTATTCTTTTCTGATATTTTTATATGAAATGTGGCATAGATTCTATGAACTAAAGTGGCTCCGAGCATAAAAAGTTGAAGCAAAAAAAACATCTCTGCTTTCTGTTTGATGTCTTTTTGTCAGTGTGATTAGGATGTATGTGGAAAACATATGTAATATATATTATATATGTGGTTTAAACAAGCTAAACTAATGATGACATATTTCAAGATCAATACCATTGAATAAAAAGTACATTTTTAATATACACAATCAAGTAGCATACTAATTGCAACTTTGCATTTGTAAAAATATGAATTTAATTCTGATATCTGCTTCCACTAGGGATGCTTTGATCAAGATTTTTGTCCTTGATAGCAATCCAAGTCATTTAATATTAGGTATTTACCGAAACCTAATCCCAATCCTATTTGCAGTCTCTACTATCTTTGTCTCTTGACAGCAAGACAGTTTGTCCCATCTGGAGTTTCTGTAGGTTAGCTTATGCTGTTTCATTGGGTTTTCTTCAATTAACCTTCCAGTATGTTTTTGCATGATTTATCATTTTGTTCCTGAAGACGTTTATAACTTGACGTATACCACTTCACTCTTCTGAAAACACTCTTCTTGTTTCTTCTTAGTTTTTTTCATGTGGAGCACTCTGCCAAAGTGCTAGGCTAAATCTAACATCAATCTGTTTTAAGACGGCTTGTTGTTAGGTTGACTTGTGCCTCATTTCAGTGCACAGTCACATAATAGTGACTATACAAAACATAGAAGAATTGTTCTAAACTAAATTGTCTAAACTTTAAACAACATAAAACATGAATGGCGTTTCAGCTCTGTCTCCTACATCAAAATCTGTCTGAGAATCTCTAAGCATTGTGGGCGGAGCCGGTCATATGAAACAAGGAGACAGAAAGCTGCAGCAGCCATTACAATCCTTCTGTAATTTTAAAATGTCGGGGAAACTCAAGTCTGAATATTGTGCTTGGCTATAATACCGTTTTTTAAACCATGCACAGAATATTTGGGCTGTAATTTTTGAAAACTGGTTATGCGAAATGCAGCTGCATAGTTTGCCAGCTAATGCTATAGGTATAACTAAAATTAAATTATGGATGAATCGTAAATTATTTGCAATTCCCCAAGGGTATTCTTAGCTGCCACTAAAGGAGGAATCAAAATCCACACAAAACAGATTTTTTTGTGACAGAGAAAAACAACAACTATTGGTGGTTATACTTGTATTTAGATCATATTATGTAAGTATATGAAAACGTCTTGTAGCAATAGACAAAAAAATAAAATAAAAACATTTGTCCAAGACTGTATCTTAATTATTTTTTGGAGTTTATTTTTGTTGATAGGTGAAGATTATGAGTTATTAAATGTAAGGCAAAAGGTGTGACAAATAATGGGTAAACTGTTGTGTATTTGTGGTTTGAAATAAAATATTGGATGGATTTCAGAGAAACATGATACCAACACAGCATTTTGCTACAGCCATAATGACTTTAGCTATCTTTTTTATTAAGCTTCACCATTAGTGCTACATTAGTAAAAATATTTAAAATAAATATTCTTCAAACAGAGAAAAAATATAAGCAGATTTTTAATTTTCATTGTCAAATGTTTTGGCTATTCAAATTATTCCTGTAAGTGGTTACAGAGAGATAGCATGAAAAGAGGGAGTGAGAGAAGCAATGATGGACTCCAGCTGCTTTCGAGCAGGGGCCATCTTAACCGCTAATCCACTGGAGTGCCCCCAGATATCAGGGACTTTTAAACATGCCCATCAATTTCTATAGGGGGGCTTGGAAGGATTGTTCTCCCTGTTGTCAAAATGATGAAGAAATGAGATCCTAGTTTGGGAAAAAATTGACCAAGCTCAGTGAGATGACAAGTCTGTTTCTCCAGTTCCAGACATCTATAAACCATGACTCCATACGGTACACCAGCTGCGCTGGAGTCAGCACAGTTACTGTAAACTGATACACAGTAATGGCTTGCTGCAGATATGCTGGAGCATGTGGAGCGGAAACCGATAATTCAGTGGTGACACACTATGCATAGGGGTTCCCATGGTCTTTAAGCTGACGTGAAGTAAGCTGATCCGTCAGGTAAAAGAAGAGAGGGTTACGCTGAGGAGATGGGGAGTATGAGGAGAGTGGGGAGGGCTGTGTAAAGGAAAGAGCACGGCATCAGTGAATTTCACCTCCTGATGAGTTTCCGCCGGTAGCTGCTTGTTTAAATCCCACTGCACACGCTCTTTACGTCTCACATTTAGAAGGCTTCACATTACTAAATCATGTTTGTTTTTACAAGTCTACAAAGCCTTACTAGCTTTCCATTAGCCATGTTTTCTGCTTTTTTGTGCCAAATATTTTATTTAGCATCCCTATGTTCCATGACAAGCGCTCGCCAACAAAAGCACCAACATGGCCTGGGGAAGAAGAATAGAAAGGGGGAACTGGAGACGAGGAGTAAAGGAATAAGGAACCACTCCTAAGCTGTGTGGCTTTTACCCAGGAGATGAGCAGACTGGAGGTATCCAGTATTTAGGCACATTAACCCACAGCTATTCTTGGCTGCTTTGTGTGGTTTTTTTGTTCATGGAAAAGCGGCAAAAAAAATCTGGTAAACAAATACAGCAGCATTATACAAAGCAGCATTTTCTGCAAGCACCGGGCAGCTTTAAGTGTTACCAGCTCACATGCATATTTCCATTCGCCTGCAATTTCTTGGGAAATTTGGCAGCGTAATCTGAACCTTATTGTGTTACTTCTCCATGAAACACCAGACACCAGTGAAACCTGGTTTTGGTTTTGACTGCAGGTTTTTTTTTTCCTTTATTCATTTCTTTCTGATAGTCGCTTTGAATTTAGGGCCACATTCAAGACAAGCAAGAACATTTGTCATGATAATTTTCATTTTAGTTCCTGTCAGAACAAACTCAACAGAAAACAGTCATATGTGAGATTTTTATGCCATGATGGCCTTGCATACAAATAACACAGCATCATGATATTTTCCATAAACATTTCCAAAGTTATCACTTGCTACTCCTACAGAGACACTGGATAAAATATTAAGTGAAATTTGGGTGGGACGGGGGATGGCTCTGTAAAAAAGGTTTACGTTAAAAGAATTAAGCTTTTAAAAAAGTTGAGTAAGAGACATGGAAAACAGGCTGTGGGAGCACCACAGAAATGATGCTCTGCAATAAACAATCAAACAAGAAAAAAACCCAATGAAGTGTTTTGAGGTGAAAAAGGTTTATTTAAAGTCTGGGCGGCATAAAATTTTCCTCAGCGATTTAAAATGAAAGTCACATTTTGACTATGAGAACCAGAACTTATTTTACCAGAACCCCTACAGTTTGGGTTTTGGTAATGTTTTCATGTTGGTGGAGTTGTAACTTTAGAAAAAAGATAAACACTCAGTTTATCTTCCTCAGTTTTCAGCAATAGCTAAAACTAATAATTCTGTGAAGTAATTACACTAACTTCTATAGAGTCCAGACAAAGTCTGTGAAAATGTGTTGCTGTCGTGTTTTTCCGCCTTTGGAGGAAGGAGAAAAGAGTAAAGATGGCTCCAGTGGGGATAATTTCAAAGCAGTTTCACTATGAAGCTGAATTAAAATCCCTTCAAAGTCAGAAAAAAGTTAAGAACTTTAATCGATGATCTAAATAAATCCTGAGAGACGTATCTTACAAAGTGCCATATTTCTTGAAAGTCTCTCAACAATCCAGTTGACAAGAATTAGAATTATGAGTGTGAACTGAGATGATTAAAGTATAATTTAATTATTTTTTATCAGTTTGAAGTACATGGCTCTCTCCTTCCATATACATCTACCAAAGTTCTTGGTAGATGTTGAAATACTTCTTACTTCTATAAAAGGGCCTTTTTCTGGATGAATTTTCTATATCTTCTTATTATGGCAAGTGCATGGGAAACACAAGGGGATGACAATGACAGCAGAAAGCTACACTGGTAAAAGGTTTATGTGAAAAGGTTTCTGTGGAGCACGCCTAGAACTGCTTCTATTTAAAACAGAAACGTATCAATTATTCCTACATTCGCTATGATGTAACATTGTGATTATTTCAGTATCAATGTTCTCTACAAAAAACCCCAAACATATTTATTGTTATTTTGATACATAGACTTCAGGGAAAATGTAGAATAAACAGATTGCAGCTTCAGCTTTTAAAATAGGGTCTCCTTTAAACTTTACTTTCAAAGATTTTTTATGTTTTTCATGACCCAATGTATTTCCAGACAAGCAGTTTTGTGTTTATTCTCAGCAATTGAAAGAAGCAGTAGTCTTTTTTTTTTAGCTGAAAGTCTGGCAGTGCACATCAACAGATGGGGTTCAGGATAGAAAATGAAACTTCTTAATATTCCATGCAGCTGGAATAACTATGGTCACTTTCCCTGGCATCTCTAGGAAAGGGCTTCAAACCATATTTTGATATACAATTTTAGTGATTTTAAGACTTTAGTGTACTTGGATACTGGCAGCGAGGCTCAACATTGTAATGGTCCAATGACATTTTTAACTGGAGCTAATAAAGTTGATAAATGCCCCCAGTCATTAACATCCTGCTTTGTCTTTAGTGATATAGTCAGAAGGACTGCTCTGAAAGGTTTGGACAAACAGGAAAACAAAAGCGATGAGTGATATGATGGATGTGTCACAATGAGGAGATGTTGCTGTCTACCATCTATCGTTGATTAAAGAATTTTTTTCTGTGCGCCCTGTCACATCCAACTTGACTCGTCATTTGTAGTCCTCTCTCCGTTTGGTTTCCTATTTTATTCTGTTAGAAAGAGCTGGGAGATAAAAGGAGAGGGGTAAAAAGAAAATCTCTGAGCCTGCAAAGAGAATTTTGGAAAAGCCTTAGACAATTATTTTTTACTTCGTGGCCTCAGTTACAAACAGACAATCTTTGTCCTTTGCATCAGGGTGGTCTTCCGAGAGTGAAGCAGACATTTTAATTCAATCAGCTGCAAAGCCCCCCACCCCCACCACCACCCCTCCTAAAACTCACTCGTCTAACTTCAGTGATACAATTACGAGCTCCTCTGCATTAGCCATCTTGTTGTGATTATATATGTTTACATGGGAGGGAGGTGTTTACAGAAACTGCAGCCCCTTCCTTCTGCTCATTTAGCTACTGGAAAAGTAGAGCTTCAGTGAGATTTAATTTATTTATCCTCTATGGAAAAGAATTATAATGATTCAGTAACAAGCATTGTGATTAGTCTTCCTGTGTTCTTTTCCTTTAGGATGAATGGCACCAGGTTTACAGAGAAAATTGGTATAATGATTCTGCAGCGACATAGAGGCTTATGCATATGTTTGTACCTACTGAGTGATCTTATTTGCTTTTTGTTCTTTCTTTAAGTACAGTTGTATGAAACAACTAAAAGTGTGCAAATATCCATTTGTTGTAAAATTATAAAATAAATTTCTTGCCTAAAATATGGCTGACAATTTAAGCTGAAAGTGCAGTGAAATAAAACATATTTCATAATATTCTAGGGTCTACATTAGTGTTGGGATTACGTCCTACTTTGCCTCACATTACATTCCGGATGTTGCAGTATCGGTTTCTTTTTCTTGGAGGGATGGATAATAGATTCCAAATTGGGTTTCTGGAGGACAGCCTTAATATTTTGTTTCAGTACTTGATTAAATAAATCACCTATTATTCTTGCTAATGTTTCAATTCTGGGATGTTTGTTAAAGTAGTAGCCTAGCATGGTAGTTTTCTTTTTTTGATTTGACTCATTGAGAAGTCGGCCCATGACATATTTCACTATGATTCCATTTGTTTGACTATCAACTTTTTCTCATAAAGTTACTACTTTGTTTTGAATGCAATAACATTTAAAAAACTGGTGTTTCTTCTGTTTTCTGTTTCCGTTACACTTTATTGTGTGCAGAAAGCCATCTAGCAAGCACAGTGACCCAAACAGCTATCATTTAATGGGTTTTAAATACTAAAGACAAGACCCGACAGATGCATCATTTTTCTGTCCTCTGTATTCCTTAAACAAACATATTCTTCAGGATTCTCATTCTTGGTTTTGAAATTCTGTTTTGTGTCTCTCAATCAGTTCCACACAGCGTATAGTTTTTACTCATTAGGGTAAATATAAATTGGAACCAAATGGGTCTTTGGTTTTTAGTTGGGTTTTTTTATTTATTTTTTTTATTGGTGGTTCACCCACTGGATTTATTAGTCTTTTATTCCTGGATTTCTCATACATAATAAACACGGCTTAAACAAAGAGTAATCTTTGGAAATGGTTAGGTACTAGATATAAAATAAGCAAAGAGCTACTAAAGTTTTAATGACCTCCAAAAAGCATGAATGTTTGGTTCTTTAAAAAAGAAAGAAAAGAAGATTTTGCTTAGACCTTAAGTTGCATTTTTTGCTTGGCTGTAATTTTAATCAGTCTCTTTAACTGCATGGGACTTTTAAAAAGAGCAAGCTGAACAATTTGTTTGCTTTTTCATATTTCTAAGTACCCATGTACCCTCAGACTTGCATTGTCCCATTACTGCAGCATTCTAGTGATAACATTGACTCACTAATCTCACTGATGGTCACATTCTCCTTTCAGGCAACAGCACTTTGTTTTATTGGTGTAGCTTGATACGTCATGTTTTGACCATTGTTTACTCCACAACATGCCACTTGTTATCTCTTGCAGCAAATGGCTGCGTCTTTACCAATCTTGTCTGGCTTTTGTCTGCTTTCCTCTCTTCCGCTGGATGAGCAGCCATTTAGTGCAAGGGTCAGGGTTGTAATTGACAGCCACCACTAAACAAATCTGGCCGTCTCGGCGGTAGACCGAGCCCACCTCCCGTCCCTTCCTTCTGGTCTAATCTAACTAATGCACCCGTGTGTGTGCTGGAAAGTGAATTAAGCAGAGAAAACTCAATACCTGATCCATCTGACGGAGCTGCCTGTGTGCACATTAGCAGTTTCTCTGCAGCCTCTGTAATTGTATTACACAAGTTGGCCGCTCTAACGATCAGGCCTTACACACACTTACACACGCATACACACCAAGACTGTTGTCGTTAATCGCTGCCTTTGCTGGCCCCGGAGGCGTGGAGCGGGCCAAGAACAGAGCGATCGAGAGGGAGGATGATGAAGCGTGTATGGTTCAGCCTTCCCTCAAGGCTGACATGAAATGAAATCATAGTCAGAGTGTGTGCATGTGCGTTTACAAATTGGTATATTGGTCCGCGTCTTCTTTTGTTTTCGTAGCTCTTTTGTCGAACTTTTTCTATTTGCTGCCTCGCCTTCTAATCAGTGGCTTTTTGGGCGCTCCTGCTGTGAGGTTCTGTTTCTGCTTCAGCTTTTCTTATCCACACTGCATGTTATCTGTGTATTATCAACAGTCTTGCCCCTTTCCAGAAAGCACAGCATGATAAGATGAGCTTACACTCTCCAATTCTCTCCCTTTACTAATCTCCCTCGACCTTATCCAGACCTACGCAAGGTTAAAAAACAGATTTCTCTCTAGTATTTTCTTCATTAAGCATTAGGGATGCACTACTAGGAATTTAGCATCTGATTTCAGATCGTTGGTTCCTGTAAAGGATTGATGCAAGGATAGTTTTAGCTGATCTCAATTGTCTTTTATAGGAATTGTCATTGACCGAAGTCTAGCTTTACTACTGCTGGCACCCATTAACACTATAAGGAACAGTCATCACATTGTGTGCTTTAGAAAGTAGTTGCTGTAAAAAAAGAGTTGTAGCATTTTAATACAAAGATTTAGTGCCCTAAATAAGCAATTAGTGTTGCTATTATCACCAAAACAGTAGTGTATTCTTAAATGCAAGGTTCTTAAACTGTGGCGCCACCACTGATGGTGGTGGAAATTCTCAGATCACCCTTTGACATTCAAGAGAACTGCAAATAGACAGCTATAGGTTTTAAACAGATGGGAGCCATGTTGGATTTTAATGATGGATTGATGAGAAGTGTACAATTTTCCCAGTAACAATTCTGACTTTGGAATATCTTCTTTTTATTACTCCAACTTGGACCATGACTAAAATTAAAAGTAAAAATAAAATGCAAAAAACCCCCAAAAAATACAACATTGACCCAAACATACTCTGCCAGTGGATAAGAACTAAGTTTTGTGATCTAAAATGTTGGTCTGTATGGTTATACTTAGAACTGTGTTTACTGAGCTGAAAAATCTAAGACTATATAGATCATTACCCCTGAGCTTTTCAAAAAAGCAGTCAAAATGTCTAATTCCTGGTTGTTTCATGACACAGATGTTAGAGCTCAAAACAATAAAACAGTTGTTTTGCTGTAATTAGTTCAATCCTCCTGTTATGTGCTGAAAGTCTTGCTCTCTCGTAGCCTGAATGAATCACAGAAGCATCTTAACAAGTTTTGGAAACTTTCGTTTCTTTTTCAAATACTTTTTACGTCTCATTTCATCCTCTGACCTCATTTTTCTTGCCTGACCAATACTTGAAATCACTGTCTTTTCACTTTTCCTCACTCAGTAACAGCATCTACATGGAAAAGTTGAAAGCCTGGTTGCACTCTTAAAGATGGCGAGGAAAAATAAAGGATGGTGTTTGTGGAGACCCAGATGAAAAAAAACAAAATACTTGATCTGATGTAGTTTTTCTCCTTTAAGAGGTTACTGGACTTCATCACTGAGTACCAGAGGGAATGAAACCCAACAAGGAGGTAAAAAAAAAAAGTACTGCAGAGGTGATTAAGGGAGTTGGTGTGCTGATTTCCTGCATGTTGCTGTGCAGATAACCATTTGCTCTGCCCTCACTAATGGAGACTTCAGTTCCAATCCAAGGACAGGCTCTTTAAATTTTTATTTATTCTAACAGGGTGATTTATAATGATGAGCCACATACTCTTTCCACCACAGCAGGACATCACAAAGAGTCCTGGGAAACAAGGAAACTATATATAGCAATGCCATGAAGGGACTTGCTCTAGGCATGAGCTAGTTTAGATAGATAGTAAAAGATGAACTGCAGCTCAAAGCTGCCTGATGTCGTCTGAGAGACCTCTATGACCTCTGCAGTTCCCGGGGCCGAGTGATATCCTGCTGGCCAGATGACACCCCGTGATCCTACTCCTGGGAACAGGTCTAGTGGGCGTGCACGTGTGCATGCTTGTGTCTGAGTCCCTCAGGGGGGAGTTTTCATCAACTCAGGGAGTAGGTCATCAGATATGCCTGTATATATTCACTGCTATGTCTGTGCACGTTCACATCTCTCTCTGTGTGTGTGTGTGTGTGTGTGTGTGTGTGTGTGTGTGTGTTGTCTTTGCCCAAACGTAAGCATGGCTAGGGATGGAGGAGAGCAAGGATGGGCAGGTTTATCGTGGTTATCTGAAAGGTCACTCTGTCATTGTCGAAGCGCACTTTACAGAATCTCCCTGTGGTCACGAAGAGGCAAGATGATCCTGGAAAAAACAGAGGGAGGAGAGGAATGAAAGATATTACCTATTCCATCCGTTTTCACTGTAAGCATCAGTAGGAACATTAAACACACGAAGAAGATTTATATTACCTTACACTTACTGAACTTTATGTATTTTGTGATTTTAGAGATAAAATCAAGCCTTTAATTTTAGATATCCCTTGCAAATTTAGGTTCTAATTCGCTTTCGGTCAACTGAAAATCTTATTTCTGGTAGGAAATAAAATAACCTGTTTTAAAAAATGGCATGTCAAAAATATTTATGCCTTTCTCAATAATAATGAAATTGTCCTCAGTGCAAATTCAGCAATCAAACTGTTCTTCAGTTTGATAAATAAAAAAAAATATATTTGTTAAGGACAAATATTTATTCATCCCTATCAGTAATTAAATGGTGCTGGAACTCATACTATAAAAGTTTCTTCAGTAAGTTGTTGCAGATGATAATTTCTGTGGGAAGGAAGGATCTCCTGTAACAGTCTGTACCACAGAAGACGCTGAAGCTTCTGACTTATTATAGCTGAGCTGCATTTGCATGTCCCAACTGTTGTTTTCATTACTTATCTTTAAATTGATTTAAACTGTGTAACTGAAAATTGTTAGATTTTTCAAATCTTGACTTCTTAGTAACAGCCACATCTGTGGTCTTATTAGGTCTGTCTAAATATGCTTTCATCCAGTTACAGCATTCAGAGTAAGTTAAACCTTAAGTCAAAAAAATTGTGTTTGAGGTAGTGCTTGCACCTCTTTTGCTCATTTGCTAGATATGTGCCAAGACCTTACATTGCTTTCATTTAAATTCAGATTATTTTCTAAGCTAATAACAAAATTGAATTGAACACTGCTTTCATGATGGGAAATGAAAGAAAGACATAATGCAATACAGCAGATCAACTTTAAACATGAGCTCAGTTGTAATCAGAGAGAAAACGGTGTGAAGGGAGCGACTTATCCTCCTGTGTCAACTGTGTACAAGCCAAATCCCTGAGAAACACTAATCCTACTGGTTCTGCTGGTTATCTCTCCTGCTTCCCTCCTCCCATCATCCCTCAGCAGGTACGTCTCGTCTGCCAAAGGTGCCTCCCTGGCATCCGTCTCCTGTTTTCCCATTCAGCTCACCTACGACCCTTCCCAAACCCAATTGACGCCCCCATCGGGCTCTGTTTGTTTTTGCAGTTGTATCTCAGTGACATTAGCCAGAGTAATCCAATTGAAAGCAGCTCAGACTGGGAGCGGGGTTGTGCTAGGCTGAGGCGTTTCCACAGGGATCGCATGGATTCCTAATTAAGCTCATTAAAGCTTGCTATTAAAGCTCGTTAAATCTCATCCTGACATGGCAGCAGAGCTACTGGTGTCTGACTGTGCTGATTCATACACATAGACACACACATGGATGTACATAAAAGCACAAATATTCTGATTTACACACTGAATTCACTAGTCTAATGTGCTTGTTGAGAGTAATTAAACCACTCAATCATCCCTGCAGACTAATTTGGTTTGAATTGTTGGAAGTGATATAAATGAGATTTTGTAAGGTGTTTGACATTTTTTTAGTAGCGATGCACCAACCTGAATTTTGTGGACAATTTCAAAATTATGGTGTTTGTAAAGTTTTGACATGCTGTTACAGATTTTAACTGGTTTTGTTTTTTGTTTAAGAAAAATAACCAGACTCAAAAAGACCATTCAGAATACTTTTTTCTAACTTTCTATCTTAGTTGGCCCTACGTATTTGTTTTAAGTTCACAGTTGAGTTTATGCTTTCTTTAAGAGTACATTGGCTTAAAAACATGAGTTTGCTAATATTTTCAGAAGTCCAATATTGAATCTCAGAATGACATGGCATTTTAGTTGCAAGTTGGAAAGCAGTAAGATTTGTTTTAGTGTCAACCTCTACTAGACGTACAAGGGATTTACAAGATTTACTTTGTATTTTATACAACACAACAATACTCTGTATGCACAGCCAAATTATATTCAAGCTTGTGTTTTGTGACCAAAAGTGCAAAACAAATGAAATATCTTTCATCATCTAAAGTCTGCCTCTCTTTAGCAGCCCGAATGAACAGTCAACATGCACTGGAAAATACAGTTCTCCTTTTTCGAAGCTTATTACAGTTTGCTTTTTTTTATCCTATATATAACTTCATTCATAACTTCACACATCTCTGACACTGACTGGCAAACTGAAACTTTTTCACTCAGCAACAATTTTCATACCGAAAGGTTTCATTGTCATTGTGGCAGTTTAACCCTAAGGTAAACTGTCTTTAATGGAAAAAAAATAAAAATAATAATTTCAGTAAAAGTCTGTTGACTCAGGTCACCGGGTGATTTCTTGTGGTATTGCTAGACCAAACCCAAACACAGAATGAAAATAAGGATATGCACAGCAAGAAAAACTCAAAGAATCAAATTCAACTGCTTCGTATTATGGAATGTAGCAAAAAAAGAACCAATTGTCTTTATATTTTACTCTTTCACACTCAGTCATGTTATTATCTGCCCCTTGACCTAACACTAAATTTACACGTCAACTCCAAATATTTTTCTTTGGCTTCAAGCAGGAACAGTAAACCCTAATGTTTTTGAAGGTCTTTAGGGGGCTGAGGGGAAATGAGTGTGTGTATGGTGTGTGAGAGGCAGAAAGAGACTCCCCACACAACCTGAATCAGCCCTTTGATGCTCACTGGCCTTGACATCAACAATGTGGCCTTTCACAGTCCTCCTCCTACCTCTGAGGAGCTCACCGAGAACACACACATACACATCCTTTCCTTCTGTGTCACTCGCACCGTAGTTTTTATTGTTTACTTTTTGTGCCATTCACAGGGAAATTGCTCTATGGGTGGAAAGAAAACGGCAAAAGCAGGGAAGGAAGCAGTTATGTGAACAGGGTAAAGCACAGTGCATCAGATGTGGTCTGAGATGTTAATTCTCTATTTTCCAACACTGATGACAGGATATTGAGCTGAGCTTGGTAGAACTGGTCAAAACCAGAGGGACATTAAGTACTTGACAGTTGATTTGTGTCTGACTCAGAAAGTTTTCTTTTTCTTTTTCCTCTTCCTTTAAGAGAGTTCCATCATGTGCTTTTTTGGTCTTGTCAGTCCTAAAGGGATTTCAGACTTGTGTCATAATGACTGTGGTTTAAAAGTCAGTTCCAGATAAATCTTGAAATGCTCAAAGCTCTCTGAAAGGAGGCTCTGAAGTATGGCCTGCTTGAGGGACATCCATCATTGACATCATAAGTAATTTTGGTGACACACTCAGCAAAACATGCCCAGCTGTGTGCGAAAGAAACAGATGAACTCACTGTTTCCATGTTTTTTTCTTTACTTCTATGTCGTACAAAAGCTGCGACTATTACCAGGCATGTGTTTCTTTAATGCTCAGTATTTAAAAAGACTTGACAGGGATTTCTTTAGACAAATATGTTTTTGTTCAGATGTGGAAAAAGCTGGTGGAACATTGCTTTCGAAAGTTAAAATGTGGCACGCCAGGCAAGCAGTAATTTTCCTGTTACCAATAAAGCCTCATTAACATGTTACCATTTTAGATAGCTGTGTTTTAGTGGATGGATATAAGTGTAGTCTTTTAAAGATTTTATAGGGAGCCTCAGTTTTTTTCAAACCAGTGATGAAATTGAGGAGAAAAACACTTAAAATACATGTTTATGCAGATGACACCATGCTTTATTCTTTTAGATTTACTCTCTGGGAGGCAGTTGACTTGTGCAGAGGTCACTGAGAAAACTGTATTAATATTTTCCAGAAACTACACTTATACTGAGATAATGTCGCTAAATTTAACATAAGGGGCAACTTTATTGAAAATGTATCCTAAAATATTAGGATATTTGGCTAGATGTAGCCTTTCATTTCAGAGTTTGCACATTTACTAAGACAGCTGATGGTTGGACTGGTCTTTTGTTAACAAAATAGATTGTGTCCTAATTTATCAGCTCGAAAAAATCTTATTCAGGCCAGTGAATGTTTTTCACCTATGGTGATTCTAAATTTCTATATACTGCTTCATTTGGTCTATAATTTTTATAAAATCAGTGTAATGCTATTCTTATGCTGTTTTTCTTGCTTTGGTATTCTGTTTATCTTATGCACATTTATTTAAAAATAAATATTTTGAAGCTAGATTTTCACCTGAAATATCTTAAGTGTGTCTAAGTTTTAGTATATAATTTGAAACAGTGTACGTTCTTGGTGAGATGTTGATCTCAAAGGACTTCCTGGTTAAATAAATCTGAAGGGACAAAGTACTTCTGCATGTTGCATCGTAATAACATTGGAGGATCAAAATAAAACTTTAATTTTAGCACCAGAAAATAAAGAATGACTACATCTTTATGTAGACATTCTTACACGACTACTTAAGAGTCATGTAAGAATGAGTCTTATGTCATTCTTATATGACTCAATGTGGAGTTTCTTCTCAATGTGAAGAAACTCCACATTGAGAAATGTGAATTTTCCTCTTTTATCTTTGTAGACTTACTCAGACACCAACCATGGAGTTTTGGTCAGAACATTCAAGTTAAAGACGTCTCACAGAACATACTATTTCCTGAAGATGAATGCCACACTGTGACGGATAAAGTTAAATACATCCAGTGATTTTCCCTGGAGCACGAGTCTGTGTTTAGGTGACCGGACGAAGAGGATGTGGGCAGTTGCAGAATGACTGCCTTGGTGCCTTTCTGCCTCCATCTCTGCCACGTGGACTCCATACATAAAATCAGAGGTTATTTTTGTTTTTTGGGAAGTTTATGACATGCTTAGTTGCCATCAGGAATATGGGTTCTTTAAAGGCACCACATTTTTCATCATTGTAGTACATTTTTTTAATTGTGGGCATTATGGAATAGTAAATTGCCAGGATGCGAAGCAGATGCAGGGATGTCTTTTGGTTTTCACAAACAGTGGAAAAAAGCAAGCTGTCTATATGAGTTTCAAGTGTATGTATCCAATTAGTGCTCGGGTGAATATTGAGTTAGTAAAAGCCACTTCCGACTTCGACTGCAGTAATTACAGTAATTGCTACAGTACACATACAATCCAGCTGCCCACCAATGATTTAAAGAATCTTATTTTTTCCTCCTCTAAACACTCAGTCAGGCCAGGTGCTTTCAGGGAGCGTTTGAGCTTTGCCCCACTATTGCCTGTTTGCTCACATTCATCCACAGCTTCAGTGGTCAGACGCTCATATTCCAGTCTCTCTGACAGTGGTGGTTTGCTTTGATAGTCAGGCCTGTTTACCGCTCAATGTCCCGGGGCTAACTGAGCTCGGATCACCCTCAAATGAACTGAGGAGTGAGGGAAATATTCAACACAGCTGTGCTTACTCTGAGGGCTGAGGCCAGGAGAGACATGCTGCTTTTGCTTTCAGGTGCCAGGCAGGTCGGGCCTCTGAAGCTGGCCTTTAGAGAGTCTGTTTGCATTTATAAGAGATGTTTGCTTGGATGGGAAAATAAAGATTTTCCCAACTGTAATGAATGGGAATGCAAAGAGAAAAGCTGGATGGCATGAAAGTTTTTTTTTTATTTTTATTTTTAATTAGGTAATGAAGCAGATAACTTAGTAGGAGTTTGGGAATATTGCAGCATGTCATCAGTAAACGAAATGGTTTTTGAGTTTCACGATGGAAATACTTTGTTTAGTTAACTTAGGTGGTTAGATTTAATAAAAAATTAAATTTAGTGTAATTATTCCTCTGCTACGCAGGCAACTCCTTATTAAAAATGTCTTTTCTCTCTTGTATTAAGATGTAAATGCATAAATTGAACAAACTCCAAGCCAGTTTGTTGCTTTCTCCAATTTAGCATCTCTGTGCGTCTGCACAACACATTCGATGGCTGGCAGGAGTTGTGAGACCGATACACAGTCACTGCTGTTTAATGAATAGAGGGCACGGCAAAAGCCATTTGGCAAGAGAAGATGGAAGAGGTCATATATACCGATAAAAAGGACAGAATAGAGAAAGTCTGACACGTAGCATGGAAACAGTTTCTCATTTGCCAGTGATCAACTGTCAATCAACATAATTGTGGTTCAGTATCACACAGGCAGCTGTGGGGTTGGGGTCACTAGTGTGCTTGTGGCAAGCTGCTTTAATCTTCAACATATTCTGAAATAATCTCAGTCACTGTGCAGGTTAATTCAAATTTGCACACATTTAATGTTTGCCCAATTCAGGATGAGTAAAATGTTTTTATTCTGATACTTTCTTCAACATACATTTGCCATCAACTACCAAATGGAAAAATTAACTGTACCAAATGAATGCACTGCACAAAAACTATGAAGGCTTCCCAAATGTTATTAGTACACAGAATAGTGACAGACTCTTTTCAATATATACATCAGGCATAGAAGTACCAAAATCCGTCTGTGTGGGACTCATAAGAAACTCCGATTTCCTGACTTGCTATTTTTAAAGTGTGGTGCAGAGTCTGTGATCGAAGTATTAGTCTGGAATCTTAACAGGAATTAGAGGATTTTCCTCATTAATGTGTGAAAACAAACGCCTTAACACTTATTAGATTTTTAATCAGCTAAAAAAAAGAAGATCACGGACTGTCATTTGGAGTTCTTGGTATTGATGTATTTAATAAATAGGAGAAAACAAATGCATATCTTACTTTGTGATTTGATTTATTTATTTCAAACATGTTTTTAAAAACAAGAAGAAAAAAAAATCATCAAAAACATCACTGACCAGTTCTGATCCAGGAAAAATTGGCTGACTGCAATATCTGGTTGACTGATTGTTGCATCTCTTGTTATGTAGAAATAATACAGAACAGATACTTGACAAATGCCAAAGACGTTTTTCATTAGCTTTTTACCAGTCTGCCAAGTGAAGTACTGTTGAGTGAAATACAGAACAACTGTTGTCAGGAGAAGTGGAAAATAAGCAAGCTGTGAGAAGAGTCGTGTTGTGAATGTAGCTGCACTGCCCACTGTGTTGCTGGCGCCCAGACCAGCCCCCTGTTTGCATGTGCATCCTGTACCCCTCTGCTTCCCCGCCCTCCCTCTGTTTCTCCATATTTCCACTAGTTCATTATGTCCAAGCTTTGCCTGGTGTTAGTTCTGGCATGCCAGCCCTGCCCTGCCCCATTCGACTTTGTTACACTTCCTCCCCCTGGCCCGGTGGGCTTCGGCTGCCCGGCGGAGACAACCTGCTCACCTCCGGGGCAGCTGCTATGCCTGATGGCCCCATTTATCAGAGCTTGGGGGAGAGTGTTATAGGGGGTCTGGATAGTGAACTGGTGGAGTGGTGTGGGCTTTGTCGCTGACTTTAGTGAGATAGTTATTAAATAGGGCTTGACTACAGGAGAGGGAGAGGAATGCTTTTAACTTCCACTGCAGGAGATGTCGTTCTCAAACTGTTGGATTGAATGGATGATGGAAAGAGGGCGGGGCTAAGACTAAATTGCATTGAAGGAACCAAAAACAGGCATAAATATATACTCAAAGAGGCAGCTAACAAGCTATGTTTTTAAAATGAGGTTTTAAGGGTGAAGGGAAATGTTATTGCTTGTTGTCTTTTAGAGACAGATGACTTGCCCTGGGCGAGGGGCTGGCAACCTGCGGTGCCTGATTACTGAATGACAGAGCTCCTACTGACACACACGCACACACAACACACACACAGCCCTTTGAGTGTCCCAGCAGGGGCGAAGACACAGCCTTTGGGCCAGGGGCCAGGGAAGGGATCCAGAGGGCAAAGAAGGTCTCCTCAGTCTCAAATACAGCCAGCAGTTAGCAAATGGCATGGGAAAATCCAGTCCAAAGACTCCACACCCTCTGGTGCATTGAAACCTAACAGTAGCACATCCTTGTGTGTGCCTGCTTGTGTAAGATTCCCTTGACCCTTACCCTGGTCCACAGCTGTTCAACACAGGATGAGGAGAGCCCCAGAAAGAAAGGCGGACTCAGAGAGAATGGAAGCCAAAGCCTCAATGTAGTCCCTGTGGGCAAAATGAATGAATAACTGACATCTTCTTGGCTAGATTCACAATTTTTGTCACTCTGAACAATCCCTGAAAAATGTTTAAATGCATTAAGTTTATTACCACTTTGTAAGTCTGCTCTTTTCACTAGTCTTCCATGCTGAGGATCTAGCGATCGTCTTGTAAACAACATAATCCAGAGCTGTATAGCAATCGTTCTATGTATTTTTACATCGAACGATAAGTGATCAATAGGAACCACTTATTTCGGGAATCTAGAATATGATACACATTTTTAAAAAGCTGAATAAACTTTGAAAATGTGTATGAACTTGTGGAAAATTTTTGCACAAAAATGCTGTTTATAAATGCATAGCATAATCTGATTACATTTGCAATGCTGTGACCCCTAATAGTTCTTTGTCATTTTGAGTTTGATAGACTTGGTTTTCTGCTTTTGACACTAATACTGGGAGTATAACAAACTCATAATAGCCAGGTAACTAGTTTGGCTATCTGCTGTGTCTACTGCTTGAAAGTTATACTGCTCATACCTTTCTAACTTTATTGTTTTTACGACAGTATTCCCCAAGGAATAACACACTATGACTGTCCATATTTCTCATCACATTTTTACAGCCACACATCTAATTTTCTTTCAGCCAACTGACCAGCAGTGTGTGTCAACAAGTGGGTTAGCCATAGAAAAGTCTTGTCAATCCAACACTTTCTCTAGTTAGTTAAAACTGCTGATATATTTGTTAATACTATTCCCCTCTACTATATGGGAGACCAACATCAGATTTCTGCATAAATAGTTCTACTTTTCTGGTTGGTTTATGGCTTTGTCATCTGATTATGTTCTCACAATGTTTTTGTAAAACAAATTGGCCGGCTAGGCCACTGTGTTGGAAGGCTGCTGGCATGTTTGTTGGGGAAAATAACAAGAGCACCTCTCTATGGGCCAAGTTTCCCATGAACAAAAAAAAAATATTTATATACCGGTATATACTGACGTAGTTGCTTGTTACAAATAAGCAACTACAGCTGCCAGCATAATGGATTGCACTTTAAAACATGTGCATATGTTCAAGTAGCCATTTTATCTTCTGCCTGGGTATTACAGGCATGTTTGTGTTCCTGTTGCGGTCGGTTTTCATGCCTTGGCCATTTCTTATATTTGTCTTGATGATTAACATGGAGGTTGGACGATGAATGACACAATTTCAGCGTCTTTATATTGCAGTGACGTCTGTTCCCCTGGCTTAAATGAAGGTGTATTGACATAAGCCAAGAAAATGCTTTTAAAATCAGGATTGAACTGAATTGAATTGATATTCCAAATAATTTCAAGGTCTCTAGTTTTCTTTCATTGCTTCATTCCTTCATTATTCATCAGGACATTGATGCCTTGACTTTGAACATCTAAGTAACAAAATAAAGAATGCAGATGTATTTTTGCTTTTCCCACCACAATTAGAAAAAACCCCTCTGTCTTATACCTTTAAAACTAACTTTTTAAATGTAAAATGAAGTTCATCATTTTGCAAAATAGCCTTAGGTATTCACACCTTATGAACATTATCACACCCATTTCATCAAATCAAGCAAAGGGTTGTGGGTTTTTCACCCCATTTACTTTACCCTGTGTACGCTTTATGGAAGTTCTGGAGATCTGGGTCCCATCACCTCAAGCTCTATAGTGTAGACAAGGTAAATGAGTCTGCATTATTTTACTCTCTTTCACAGGGACAGAAATCCACATAATGCACTCACATCTGAACATGCAACAGCAGTGACTGCTGAACCTGCACAGGATTTGCTTCACAGTGAAGAATTACTTTAAAGGATTCCAAATCTCAGCCAGGATGACAGCCACCTTTATTGAATATCTTAAAATTCATGTGACAGGAGATGAATATCTGAACCGTCCTATTCATTTTAAGTGTATATATGTGAAATGAAACCGCATATAGTTTGGGTGATGGAAAGAAATAGCCTCAGATAGTTTTTGAAGGATGAATGCCACATTTTATCCAGCTGCGCACAACATGTCAAGAAAATCTGGATTTTGAACATTTTCCATACCCCTCAGGACATTTTGAATTCACCAAGCCATAAACTCGAAAATGAAGGTTTGAAGTGTGGAGGCATTTTTCATCTCCCACCGAAGCTTTAAAGATACATCGTTTGAGATCTGGTGGAGATAATTTTGTTTATAAATCGTTCTAAGAGAAGCCTTAGAATACAGAGGGACAAAAGTGCTTGTACAGTCAGCAGAGGCAAATCAATAAGGGAATATAGACATTATTTTTTGTCTCCTAACTAAGTTACTAACTCATTATTCTGTATCAGCTCATTGAATCTCTGCTGTCAAAATGGGTTTGTTTACAGGAAAGTCACTGCTGACAGATGTGAAAGGCATTTAATAAGCAATCTAGCTGTCATGATATTCCTGCAGGAAAAAAGCTGGAGACAATGCAATTTTTAACTTCATGTGTTGTTGTTTTTTTGTTGAGCATGTGGTCACAGATCTGACCAGCTGTATGCAATTCAGTTTTGGAGTGACAATTATTATTTGGCAGGGAAGACCACAATGAAATAAATACATGAAAAAATGCATTTATTTCATTGCCAGTTTTTGCTATCTTGGCTTTATCTGGATTCCTTAAACAAAGGGTTTACTGTGAGATTTAGTTCTGAAGTATTCACAGGGATTGTGTAACTCAATAGTTGGGAATCTTTTTTTGCATGAACTCTGGATGTGTTTGCATGTCTTTGTTGCAGGCAGACTGGGTGTATTTAAAAAAGACTCTACTTTATGAAATTCTATGTAAAGTTTTTGACTGTAATTTGCCTGATTTACAGTGATTGAGAAATGTAGCACTACTACAATGCTTACAAAGATGATTCAGATTGTGTTGATTTGACAATTCTTTTCCGTATTGGAAACTCTGATAGGATCATGTTGAGATGAAGCACCATATATTTAAATTTTTTTGAACCATCGCTTAAAGCATGTTGCTTTTTTCCCATGAATTAGGAATTTAAGAAAACATCCTATTGTTACATTTAGCACCTAATTTGACTAGTAAGATCAAATTCAGAATCCCATGTAAACTTCTGGTTAAATTTCAGATGCATATTGTGAGAATATACAGCAGTATGCTTTAACGAAGATGACAACACTAATTACCTAAGACATAAGAAAACTCATAAAAAGAATTATAATACTTATGTAAAGACTTGCAGTCTTTTTATGTGGCACAAAAGAAGCCACATAAAAAAATTATATGTGTAGCGACATGTTTATTGTTCTGTCTCATTAAAGTCTAAAGGCTAATAAAATGTCCTCTGGAGTAACTTTTTCTTGCAAAGATCTTGAACTCGAGAGATCGATTTTAAAACAAAAACAAGTGTCTTTTCTGCGTAAAAATGTAAAATCAGGAACATGTTTATGGATTTGCTGTGCAATTTCTTGCTTTAAACTGACCTGATTGTTTGCTGGTAGACTTGCACATTTCTAGAACTTTGCCTCAAAGCCTCAGATTGAGATGAAGCAATGTTAAGAAGGACGAGCTTTCTTTTTGTTAGACTTTACTTCCTGTCGTCCTGGCTTAATGCGCACCACTCGGTGCAGAGTGATTTGAAGCTCTTAGCATTGTGCAGTAAAATATGAATTTACAACTGAAGGACATAAATTAAGAAAGTAATTGTGGCACTGTAAGTTCTATGTTGTGATAATCTTATTTTTATAGCATGGACCAGTATTATTGTATATAAAAAGTGTGGGCCTGGTAACTTTAAAAGACACGTAGAGAAGGAAGTGTTTTTTTCCGTTTTCATTTTTCTTCTTTTATACCCACATACGTCATTGCACTCCCTTTTTTTATGAGGCAACAGAGTCAGACACTAAAATTCCTCGTAATTGTCATTCTTACACTTGGTAATTGGCATTCTAACACCTCGGAGGTGAAGAACAGACACCCAGCCCTCATGACCCTTCCATAACCACACTTACTCCTCACGCTTCGCTGAGCCCATCCTCAGCATGAGGTGTGTGCATGTGCGGACAAAGACAGAAAGCCAGAAATGAAAATGGAGAGAAAGAGATATGATCTGTCCATCAGCGGCTTCGTCAGAGCATCTTTCATCTTGGTGTGTATCTCCGGCTGCTCACTCCACTGAGCACTCAATCACCGGAAATAGCTTTTGTGAATTGTTGTTTCGGACTTTGGAGTGTGTGATTCAGGTTGTGTCGACAGATGTGTTGCAGGTTTACCCGTGAGGAAGCGGGGAAGCACAGAGAGTGCATTAACACCAGCGCCTTGTGCGCTGTCCCAAATTCCTCCAGGTCTTCGAACATGTGCATGAAGGGAAGCTTTCGTGAGCTCATGCTTTAAATTTTTCAGGAGCTCAATGCTTGCTAACCTAACCTCTGAGTGACCTTGCTGATGTCAGTCCTCTTGGGCTACCATGACCCACCTTAAGTTTTTTTCCTCCCGACAAGCCTGCCGAATGTCTCAGCTGACGATTGTATGAAGGGATTGGAACTTAATCACAGAACCAACATTGAAAGGTTTTAGCGGTTGTGTAGCTGAGTAGTCCCAGTAGGCTCCATTTACGTTAGGAATGGTTTAGAGACAATGTTTTGTGCTTCTGTTGTGGTTTGTAGAGCCATCACTAACAGGCCAATGAAAATACTTTTCATGTAGACATTATTCTCTTTTTAATTTACCAGCGGTTGGATTGATGTTTAATTTCTAGTTGACTCTTTTTATGGGAACTAATTGCCACAGTATTGTGTCTCAAATACGTGGAGAAATGAAAGACGTACTGGCACCACAAGTAAAGATGCTTTAAAAGCTTTTAAATGTTTTTTTTTTTTTTTTTACTTTAATTGCAGAAGCTTTCTAAAGAAACATTTAGAAAAAAACTGTCCTTAATTTGACTTTATTAAAAAACACTTGTTTATTTTTCTTTTCTTTTAATCTCTGGTGCTACAGTTAATTATATTGTCTGTTAATATAACATGTGAGTAAGTTAGAATTTGATAATGAATGAGTTTTGTTTTGCTTTTTTGCATATGTTGTCATTTAGGAGGCATTGCTTTGTGTTTCAAAGTTTACACACAGTTCAATGCAGGATGACTTGCTTTTTTATAAAACTAACTTTAGCTACACTCAACCAGATAATTTGAACAATTTAGATCTTCACAAACAAATGCTCATCCAGGACAACTGATGCAAGAACCACCACTCTGGCACAGGCTCATTTTCTTTAACCTGTATTCAAAATGGGAAAGACATTTAAATGAGACAGATATGTGTTGAGTCAGGACATGGCTGGTTGGATCTTGAGAGAAACATAGAAAACCACTTCAAGCTTACTGCTGAGTATGGTTGAGGATATGACATGGTGTGGGTGTGTTACTCTTCCAAACCTGGTTAACTTGTCACAGTGTTCATGATGCCTTGCTATGACATAACGTTTTGGCATAAAAAAATATTGAGTCATTTACTACAGCACTGAAATGTACAGAGCCCAATAGGGGACATGGAGTTTTTTTTTCTTTTGCGTTTCTTTTGTGTTTAAAGGGCCGTTTTCATTTGCTGTTCCATCTCAACCTTGAACAAACAGACATAAACATGCACCAAAGAGTTAAGGGTATATAAACATGTTTTCACTGAGGCTCTTTAAATGTGTATAAAATTTTACATTTTACATTGACATTTGTGACTGTATACAAAATAGACCAGCAAATATTGCAGTAAGCATATTGCGAGGGAATGCTGAAGTATTGCGAAGGAATGCAAAAGAAAAAAAATTTTCCCTTAAGGGGCTCCGTAGAAATGAGTCATGATTAGAACTTTTTGAAGAAGGAAGACAGAATGGAGAAATGGTCAATGAGATATAAAATCAGCATTCCTCCATAACCATCTCAGATTTCCTAAATCATATAGAAAATCTGTGTGGTGTACTGAAGGGAAAATACAAAAAAAAATAGAAAATTGGGAAGGCCAACAATTGTTGTTGCAGTGAACTTCTATAAACAAAAACACCTAAAAGTCACATTTTTCTTTCCAGCCAGTTGTTAAACATAGAAAATTTGGAGGTTAAATGTATTTGTTTTCTGTTCTGAAAGAGGAATTTTTACAGGTTTTTTTTTTTCACAGAGACATATCTTCACATGGGATTTCATAAGAGAGTGATGTATCTACAGACAGAAAGGATCATATATTACTTAAAACAATAAACACATGCTGGAGCTGTGGCCTGTGGATGATGTCCCCATGGAGAACCCACTACAACATCCCTCTGAAATCTTCACGTCATACCAGATCAGAGTTAAAAAAACAGAGAGTGACGGGAGAAGGAGCGGAGGCGGAGTGGAGAGTCTGCATTTTACATTCAGCCCCCCTCCTTCCCACCAGTCATCCATTTAACCCTGCCACCGCGCCTGGTGCAATATTAATGCCTTTAAACGCAGATGAGGTGAAAATGTGTCTGAGGGAGCGGATCCCTGTGGGGAGGGCAGCTGCACACATGCACAGGGTCAGGAACACACACGTTCACTTTACACTATAGGGCCTTTGATATTTAAACACATTGTCCATTTACATTCAGAAGGCCTTTCGAGCCAGATGTTACCTTTGTACTGTACATGATCTATTCGGCAGGCTTCCAGGCTCTTTTCCTGTGGTTCAAAACTGAAACGGGCTTATCAGAGATTTGTGGATCAAAGTGTGTTTATTTGAAACCCTAAACCAACTCAAATGCAGGCTATTCCACCAAATACCTCCCTGTGTGGAATGTTGATCTGAAGTAGGAAGAGTTGGGTGAGAGGTGAGCAGAGAGGGCAGGAAATCAATTCAGTGCCATGTTACCTGAATAATGAATAAGGCACTGTCTCCAGAGGTTAGAGGGGTGTATTTGGACAGTGCAGGAAGACGTGGAGATGTGTATTTTTTTTAAAAAAAATTAATTGCATTTGCTTCTATGTGTTGTTTCATCAAGCAGAATTAAACCCTAAATCTGCTTGATGCAAATACCTGATTAGTAGCCCTTGTAGAAGACTCAAGAAATATTGTTATATGGGGACATACGTAACTTCTATGAATTTTTGGTTTCAATATTGTTTCAATCTCACAGGAAATGAAATAAAAATAAGCAGAAAAAAACAGTTTTGTACCTGTGACAGTCATTGTGCTGAAAACATGCACTGCCACCACAGGCACAATAATGACATAAGCTCAATAAACTCCTGTGCATATGTAATTCCTCGCTTAATTTCAGTACTTTGATAAGCTACAGAAGCCCAGAAGTGGAACCAAGCATGATAAAGAGAAAATGTTAAAAATCTTTCCTTAGTGGTTCGGTGGATTCACACTCTTAAAGCATTTGATCACTATTATTTCAGTAAGGGTTTTCTTGTGACATTACATTCTTCTATGTGCAGTTTAAGTGCGTTTACTAAATTTTAGAACCCATATGAAACCTTTAATTCTTTTTCTTTCATATAGCTTGAAATAAACCAATCAATCAATCAATCAATCAATCAGAAGAAATTTCTTTTTCTGGCCTGTTTGGTAGTTGGATGGACTTAATAAAAAAAGTATTTAAACTTAAACGGCTTTTGATCAAAGCTGACAGAGTGCTTGTATCTTTAGGGCATTTCTCAACACAAAACAAATACATTAAATGTTTTTCAATACATTAACATTCATAAAGTTATTCCCTGCTTTGTTGGTTGTTATCAGTCCTTATGTGGGAACATACTGGTGTAGCTCAGAATCTTATTTGTTTCAAAATGGTAGTAAAGCTTACTTTAGACCCTAAAAAACCTGATACAGCAGCTCACCTATCCTGTGAGAAAGGGTAATTCCCCCACTTTTGCTAAGAAAGCAACAATCACACTTCCTGTCAGTAAGGCAATGTTGTCTTGGATACAAAACTGTAAGCAGGATGACCTCCCCAGCATAGCACTTTAGGGAGTAGTTTAACACATTACTTTTGTGCCACACCTTTTAGCCCATACCAACATCTAACCTTTAGATAACCCCAGCAGACTGGTTAAGAGTCCCACATTGCTGCTGATTCTTGACAAAGTGGCCACAAGCTGCCCACTAGATGAGCTTTCTATACTCCCCAACTCAAACTCAGCTGCTCCAGTAACAGCTGGCGCTCACAGTAATTTTATATTCTGTTTTATTCTGTGAAGAAGCCTGTCGGAGGCATCTGACGGGCGGATGGAAGTGCAACCGTGTTAGTGAGGGGAGAAAGGAAGTGCCAGGCAACAGAACAAGCATCTACAGGGAGAGTGAGCTCAAAACAACTTTGTAAAGGGCAAGGCGTTTTTCCTTAGCCCTTAGATCCACAGAGGCTCTGTGAATTTCAAGGAGCCCTTTCCTGTCACCATCACCCTTGGCTTGGCTTTTAAGGGGGAGATGTGTTATTGACACATTTGTCCAAAAAAAAAAAAAAAAAAAAGAGAGAAAAAAGTGGCAGATTCAGTCATGCAAGTGAAATTTTAAAGATTTGAACTTCTGACACCTCAGAGTGTGTGGGTGGAATTTGGGAAAAAATCTCAGATGGGTGGTGACCTCTACACTGGCGATGCCACTGTACTGGATGAAGTCATCTTTTTAATTGCGCTGCAGCTCGCTGTGCCTTTACGTTAGTACTGGCCTACATTTCTAGGCATTTTGAAAAGAGAGTATTTAGACCACTTTAATCTTTTTACTATAATACAACTTCAATATTGGAATTTGTCCTGCTATAACTAAGGGCTGGGCAATCGATAAATCAATTTTATCAATAAATCCAATTTTCTGTTTAGGAATATTTAATGTGAGAAAAATCTGGATTTTATTTTATTTTTTTACCAATTCACTCTTTGGGTTTTTATAGTTTTTAGAGTGATGTCATCTCCCTCACAGTCTGCCATCTTGTTTTACAAACATGTTTTACAGCTTGAATTTACTTTGAATTCAGTTCAACTCCCAGAATGCGTGACAAAAGTAAAGGAAAACATTTTTGAAAAAGGAAAAAGAATATTTTCCATTCTTAATTTATTTTAAGAATAGAAAATGATAATGAATAAGGCACTGTCTCCAGAGGTTAGAGGGGTGTATTTGGACAGTGCAGGAAACAAATTCCTCACTTTATACCAAATTGTAAATCGGATTTGGTATAAAGAAATCAAATTTTTTATATAACCATATCACCCATCTCTACAAACTCTGACTTTAAGTGATAAACCAACACCAATTAATTTAATTTATAATTTCCTGATATATTTTGATACTCCAGTGCAACAACTTACCTGTGCCTACTTTTTCTTATATAAAGCTTTAGAGGTTTCTTATAGAACATTAGTGGATAAACACCATTTTGAAGACTAAAGAAAAACCAGACAAATCAGGTATATAATGTGAAGAAGTTTAAAGCAGGGCTGCCATAAAACTTTAAAAAGTCTGATCCACAGTCAATATTTTCAACAACAACTAATCATTATCACCACTGGGAATATTTTGGACTGTGGGATGAAGCCGGAGTAGCCTCAATGCTTTAATATTAGTCTCTCTCAAATATTTGCTCTTGACTTGGTTTTCTGACTTGGTCTTCTTGACTACAACACTACTTGAAGCTGTAACTGCAAACAAAACACTGCATCAAGTGGCTAAATATAAATACACACTACACTTTTAAGATTTTAGAGTATAAAAATGTTGAAAACCATGCACCCCCTTCCTTCTACTTGACAATTAAGCAATACCTTGTGTTGGTCTATTATGTAAATTCTCCTGAATATAAGTAAAAGTTTACAGTTATGAAATAATATAAATAAAAGTGAAGGTATTGCGTTTTGTTTAAGCTTAGAACAGATGCATGCACAGAGGTCTTGTCATATTTTCTGCACTGGCTCTGGTGATTGGGCTAATATTATCTCTTAATATTTGATGTTCTCACAGGAGCGTTATGTGTACTTTTCATCACTGTCTTCCCTCCTCTGCTTTGCTTGCTATTTCTCAGGTCAAAGATTGTAAAGAGACATTAGATAGCTTAAAGAAATAGATGGTTCCATGTAATCTGCTTATACCATTGATTTATCTTTTTATCCAATTGTCTTTCCTTTTGTAACCCTACTCCAGCCTATATCTCTTCATCGCACAATGGTGCTGCACCCTAGCAGATGTTTATTGACAAGCTCTACATATGCCATTATCAGTCGGTAGGCATTTTCACGACAAGCTATCAAAAAGAGTTTTATTACTCTCTATGTCTGATGCCGCCGGGAATTCCTAGTTTCATGGAAAGTTGTCAAAAATCAGAATATAGTCTTATTTTCCTCTCTGAGATCCCAGAAGATGTGGTATTTGATGTCATTGTTTGTAGAGGAAGGAGAGCGGAGTGTGTAGTGTAGCCCAAATAATTGGCGGCGGATTCTCAGCAGGGGAAGGTAAACTGAAAGTGACACCAGGGTGGAAAGCTCGGCATGAGGCTGTCTTCCTTTCAGCACTTCATCGGAATACTACAGACCGTCTGCAGTTCCACGGCAACACAGTGAGAGCTCCTTAACCGGAGGAGAAGAGAGTCTTTGGCAGACGCAAACGCATATCCCCCTACCCCCCCTCAGCTAGCCCATTAATCTTTCATATCCAGGGCTAAATATGAGCAGAGTTAATGTGACGCTGTGTCTGTGTTGGGGGCAGGCTGAGTAACAGGGGGTGGAGGGGAAGGCCTGTCGAGGTTAAGTGCTCTGGTGCGCTTGACTCTGGGGATGGGAGTAGGAAGAGGGAGGGGGAGCCTGCTCATTGGGAAACTTGAAGAGAAGAGGGGAGTTAAAGAAGGATAGAAGAGGAGACGGAGGACAACTGAAAGATCATCCCAGGAGGGGAGATCTCAAAGCTGGGGTTAGGTTTTATGAGATTGGCCTCAATGTCACACATCTGCATGCTTACACAGACGCATGCACGGATACAGGTGGCTAGCCTGAAACAAAAGCTTGCCTAATCCGGAGAATTCTCATGTTTCTGTCTTTATTAATCCCCAGGCTTCTCTTTGACAGGGTTGCATTCTTGAGATTCAGTTTATTGGAAGTGAAGTCTGTACATTTTAGAATACTTGCAGCAACATTTTTCATATCTGGGCTACTGCCAAACCCCAAGAGGGGCTGCAACAGTGCCCAGAGAAAGAGCAGTCATGTAAAAGAGGCTGAAACTGGAGCTTTTCTGTATGGGGATCTGTTTGTTCTTCCTCCATATTTGCTTCTTTTTGGTCCACTGCTCACTCTAGTGAAGTTTTTGATGTGCATGTCATTCTCTGAGCTACACTACGACGCCTGTTCAAAGCACTGTATGATTCTGATCTTTCTGAAATTTTAAAGGGAAATCTAGGAATGCGATGCAGCTGAACACTCTCTCTTGTGAGTCTTGTGGTTCTCTTGTTTTTCATCTCTTCACATGCACAAACAAGACATAAGAAGGAGGAAAAGTCCCCTCTGCGGTGTTAAATTATATGGTGCGAGAATGAAGCAATCAGCTTAGGGGATGTGAGGATCCACTGCAGCTGAAGACATCCTGATCATCATATCAAAACAATGATGAGGGAAAATAAGTCAACATTGTTCTCCACCACGGTCCATTAACAACAGCAGAATCCATGATGGCATTCATTTACAAGCAGCTTTCTTTAATAAAATGGAATAGGCCCGGTTGCTCCATTACCATAATGCTGCTTAACATTAATCTTGGTCATTAAAAAAGACTCATACCAAATCCCCAGGCATCCGAGTCATAGGAATTAGGAATGAACTCGGGGAAAAGAAGCGCTTATAACTGTAATGTGCTCGTCCCTGTTTTTCAAACGCAAAATTCCCAAAGATCCCTAATGTTTCTGGAAGTACCGCTGCCGCCAAGCACAACTCGGAGGTGAGGTTTTTGATCTTCCGCCGTGGATGTAAACAACTCATTAGAAAGGGAGCAGGATGCCTGCTGACTGGCAGGGACAGCAGGGGTGCTGGGGATAGCTGGGAACATGGTAGCTATCTCTCTTATCGCTGTCTCTGCCGGTTGCTTTACTTTCATCCCTTCGTCAACTTCCAGGGACTTGCTTCGAAGAGGTGGCGGTGTAATTGTATTTTACTTAGAATGCTCCCTACTATTTTTTCCATCTGCCTTCATTCACCTGGTGATTGAGTCTGAACCTGCTTTCAACTCCCCTCTCTCCTCTTCAGATATCCCTTTATTCCACCTTCTCACCCCTACCTTTTTTCCCTTGCTGAGTTTGTCTCCCCTCACGCATTCCTGCTCTCTTAATCAATAACTCTTCAAGCTGCTTCTCAGTATTCTGCATTTCCTTCTGCTCCTTGTATTGTTTGGAAGACATTCTTTCTCCATACACACCCCCTTTTTTCGTTAGACTTTGTCTGAATTTTGTGGCTGATTTCTGAACTGTCAATACCAATTTTAGGACAACATTATGACATTTTATGTTTACTGTAGGTTTTTGCTTCTTTTGCATGAAACATAAACATAAAACAGCCGTGTATTCCAGTTATTGAATGGGAATGTGCATTTTTACCACCCTCTGAGCTATCTGAAAGGCTGCTAGCATTTTGAAATCCAGCATAGCCCATGGCATAACTCTATTGGATACTTAAAAAGCTAAAATAGCCCAGGTTTGTTGTACACTCAGTCAGCCTTGCTATTATCCACTCTGAGTCCTGATCTCTCGTAGCCTGAATCGCTCCGTAGTGGCGGAAATATTTGTTAGCTGTCTTAGAAGATAATGTAAGTGCCTTAAAGATGATTCTGAAATGATGACATGATTTGAATAATTTGCCATGTGTTTGCACTTTTAATAGACACCATAAGAAGAGAGACATAAAAGCTTGACTAATGTAAATGTGAAACCTTTTGTCTAAAAGCATGCTTTACTAAATTGCTGTATGTGACTGTGAGAGACTTATTCAACTGTGTGCCTTTCTGTAACATTGTAACATAAGGTAAACATTTTACCAGCTAGTCTTCATCTCTCAGTCTACATTATATACAGTGAGATTTTTGTTGTTGAGGATATTTTAAAAGAAAACGCTGATTAGTTGAAATACCTGGGCACAATGCTAAATTACATTCTGTTGTCTGTTTGCAATGCAGGCATATGATTTATTTTCCTTAGGGGCTATTTATTACTTGAATTAATAAAATAAACAACAGTAAGCATTTTTAGAGGAGGTCTCAAGTATTTTCAGATTTTAGCTATTCGCTGGTTATATGGTCCCTAACCCCAGCAAATACTTGAGAAGTCTGAATTCAATGGGGATATGGCATTCAGCACACAACCTTCCCTTTTGCAAATTAATTCAACCTCATGAGCCTGAGTAACATGTTCCCTTTACTATTTCTTACTGCTGTTCTCACATCTCAGTCCTCAGAAAGACCTCGGTTTGAGGGTGGTCAGCTTCATCTGAGTTGTACAAATCCATATTTACTGTTGAAAGGATCAATGATTAGTGCTCCCACCAAGCTAAAATAGTAACCACTGCTGATGCATTGATTTGAAGTAATAGCTCATGCATACTAATAAGTCTCATGAACCATAAAAGAAAAGCTTTAAAGTCTGAATTTTATAAAGAAGATGTCGATACAGGGATCTGGGCAACCCGAGGAGGACATGAAGCACAACCGAAAGATTGATTTTTAGGTTACATTTTATGTTATCCAAGGGGATCTTATCGTGACTGCTTTTATTAAATCTCTGTCAGTGTTAGCATCTGAGGTTAGACTTACTTCTGCTGCCACGCCTTTTCAGTTTTGGTCTTTTGATGTTGATTAGTGTTTTTCTTAGCCATCTCAATCCTGTTTTTACTTAGCAGCAAGCTTCGTCAAACTGTTGTGTCCCAAATATCTCCAGCCGGTGAGTTGAGCATGGATTAGTCTCTCTCTTTGTCCTGATGACTGGCAGCTTGAAGTCTGAGATTGACCTGAGAGGCAAGCAGAGTCCCATCAGATCAACCTCGGTAATTAACTTGTTTAAACAAACTGGAAGCGAGAGTTGGGAGAAAAGCTTTCAGTATACTTCAAAAAAGCCATTAAAGGAGAACAGGGGAATGGAAAACAAGTGGTGTGCAGTTTTATCAAGAGTCTGCAACCTGGGCCTCTTGTATGTGTGTTTATGTGTTGAGGATGGAAGATCAGGGAGCTCTGTGTTTACCCCGCAGGTCGGACAGATCTGAGGAGCAGTGTGAAGAATCCCAGACAAGGACAACTTAACCATTGACCTTTGTGTACTGAGCTAAATTAGAGGCTGCAAACTGAGCTTCTTAAAAGAAATGACACAGACAATGCAAAGCGGGTCAGGGGGGTAGGGGTACTGGGGGAAAAGACACAATAACTAAGGAAAGTCCCAAACCACAGCTTTATCATTAACTGCTTTTAGCTTTGTGATTCACCTTAATTCATGTTTGAATTTACTGAAATGTTTCCATTCCCTAAACGACCGAGTGTTTACTTCATGAGGCTTAGCACACATATAATTTAGCTGTCACCTACTGAGTTAATGTTAAAGCGAAGTTTCTTGCTCTGCTGATAAACTTAGATCTGCCGCAGATTAAAACTTTTTAAGAGTTTCATCCATGTTGTCACAGCCGGCACTAATGAGCTCGTCTCATCGAAACTGTGACGCATTCTTATATAACACCTTTACTGTGTTGTATAAATGGTGCATGACATCTTATTTTGTGTGATTGCGGGTATTGTAATTAGAAGAAAGGTTTATTATCCAGTAAAGATGTCCTTCTTCACAGACCAGCAATGCACTCGCCTTGGGGATTTTGCAACACTGAGACTTAATAATAGAAAACTTTCAGGCTGAGCAGAAGCTGAAGTTTTGTAGTGCACAGATCTTGCTGCACTCATATAAGCTCATGAGATTATATATCCTGCCAGAAAGTGTGGCATGTTTTTTTTGTTTTTTTTCCTCTCTTCTCTTGCATTGGATTAGCTTCTGCACCAATAACTACTGTACAGGATAAAATTACTTGTGCTTATGTCACAATGTAGAAAGTACAAAAAATAAAACCAAAACAGATGTAGAGAGACAAAGGCATGGTAGAGACACTGTGATGTATGATGTTCATTTCCCCCCATGGGCCGTCTCCAGCTAAGCATCAGCCATAAGAGAGGCAGAGGAAATGAACACTGGGGAATTTATCTCTCATGCTGGCATTGTTTCGGCACGGTGAGTTCTGAATTAACGCATTTATTAAAGGGCAGCTTTGAGACCTCGACTCATTGCAGGGCAACTAAAGAAGCCACTAAATTGGGACCATGTGTTATGTAAAAGTGCAACCGAAATTAAAGCTGTAGATCAGTAAATGAAGTAGCTAATGAGGAGCAAATAATACAGTGACTGTTTTTTGTGTTTTATATCAATACAATAAGTGTAAAAATGTATGTTTTTTTTTAAGAGATTTGGTCATGTTTGCATGTGCACCAAATACTGAACTGCTCATGGTTCAGTATTGGCAGATTCACCTATTTGTGTAGCTTTCTGTCTCCAAATTATTCAGGAAAATTTTGTCTATTCATGGATTTCTTTGTAAAGTGTAAGAAAAATGTTCTAAATGAAATGTAACTTGGATAACTGGGATACCTTGGTGCAATGCAACTTGTCACACTTCTGGACGGTATTTGCAAAGCAACCAATCCATGAGCACTATTTATTTTCTTCCTTTGATTAATATTCAACTTTCCTAGTTTTGCTGTTGTGCCATGAGTTATATGGTCTTGGTGCTTGATGCTATTAGTTCACAAATCTTTTCTAACAACATCTAAGTTCTAAGACCTTTGCAGATCAGCTCTATTTATTAGGTTAAAATACATATGGACTTTAATGTTTTAATAAGATGACTCGGGAAAATAATAGGTGAACCGTTTTAGACACATGACAGTGAAGGGGACTAAATACAAGCATATGGTAACCATGTACGGTTTTTATCTTTCAACGATATTTTTTTTTAACCCCATAAGTTTCTTTCCATTTGAAAGTTATGTACTATTTTGTGCTTGTGTCACACATAATCCTAATAAAAATATTTAAGTTAATGGGTTTTAATGTTAAAAAATGTGGAATAGTTAAATTCATTTGTGCCTTTTGCATTTTTTGGAAATTTCTACATTAGATGCAGAATGTTTTAGTGCCCTGTAGAATATCTAAATAATTCTGAAAAGTGACACATTCCTTCTAATTTGAGCAAAATTGGGCCCAAACTCGTTCTGGCTGTATTGGACAAATGACCTTTTCACTGGTTAGTTTGTATTTGTTAGATTGAAGTCAAATGGAGTTGGAGTGGTTGTGGTTAATTTGCAGAAATCACTTGTGCAAAATAAGGAGGAATATAGCTGAACAAATTTTTCTCCCTGAACATAATGTATAATCAACCCTACACTTTCACTCAAGTCACTAATTAAGAGCCTTGAATAGTCGCTGTTATTAACAATCACTCCCTAACCTGATTGGAGAAGTTCATTGGGTGACAGCCAGTGGGACGGGAAGCACTCCTGATTATTGGTAGAATCTACTCATAACCTCAGAAAACGGATTTTCTAACTAGTTAAACAGAAACCACACTGATTTCTGATCAAAATCAGATGAACACAGTGAGTCTGTCGAGAAGTTTTTTTTTCATGAAACTCCCACATGGTTTCTTTTTCTCATTTCCTGTAGTGCTTCCTGTTATTTTCCAAGTAACTGTACCTCCTATATCTTGGGGTTGGAAGGTAAAGTACTTTCTTTGATTTGATGTCTGAACAGTTGTCTTTAACTTTGCTCCCCCACAACCCTCTTCTCTCCTCTGCCCTCGGACTGATGTCTCAGGGGCACCTCATCTCCTGTCTCTTGCACTCTTTCATCCAAGGTACATGCACCTCTAGCCCTATGGCTGCAGCAGTCAACCGGGCTAATGGAGCCACTTACTGGCCCTTTAAATCTTAACGGTGCTGGTTAACCCTGTATTGATGTTCTTAGACCCTTCAGCTGCCTGCGGGCTGGTCAGACTGTAAATCTTCCACTGGAGCTTGATCACCTGCTCAAAGGGAACGTCTGAGTGAATGCAGGCTTGGTCATTAGATAAAAAGGGGAAAAAAATGCTACTACAACCATTCGTCAAAGACTGAACAGTGACGTGTTTCTCTTTAAAAGCCCTTTGTTGTGCTTAAAGGGTGTTTTGCTTCTGGTTCCTACTGGTGACGCAGAAATCAACCCACAACTTTTTCAAATTCTATCTTAATGTACGTGCCTTTACATTTGAATGTAATTTGTGTTTGTTTAATATGTTTCTTGTCTATAGACTGTTCACAGATTTACATACACTTGTTAGTATCATGCATGTCATTTTTATCTTCTCCTATAAATTACTTATAGAAATTCAACTTGAGTGACTTTTAAAACAAAAATTACACAGCTCCCGTTTTCTTCACTTTCTGCAGGCTACGAGAAAGACCTTTCAGCTGGCTGAGGCATAGAGAAATGAAGCTGGTGTTGTCCTTCCGTTTTTCCTGAACTTTAGTTTGATAAATGTCCTCTTAGCATCTAGCTTAGCATGATGTTCTAATCTGGTATATTTAAATTACACTTTGACACAATTATCTCAATATTTGTGGAGGGTATATGTAAATTTTTGATTCAGTGTGGATTGGGAAAAAAATCAACAATAACTTCAAACTACTAACTCTAGTTTTTAACTATCCTTAAAATAATCTTTAATTCAAGAACAAATCCAAATTTAATATGACATTAATGTTCATAAAGGATTGGTCTGTCTGTCTCAATCAAATCCATCTTTGATGTCTATACCTTAACTTTTATGAATAGACAAGATTAATTATAAAAAAGTTGAATGAAATGTTTGATTGACCAATAATAGCCATCCATATAAAATATTTGGCCTTCACATTTCATTTGTACCTTGCTTTGAAAATTTATTTTTGCTTTATATGTGAGTATCATGAAGTTACTCACAAATGCTCACTTTGTGCTCCTCCACTGTTTGTAATAGAGACACTCTAAAGCTTTAATACCATCAGCAGAACTCCCTTAAGGCACAAGGAGCTTTATAAAGTCTGCATCACTTGTCCAAACATCTAATAACCAATCTTTGGTCTTAGGGCAACATCCCACCCTCATCCTGCTTAAATCTGCTTTCCCCTTTGGGGGAGGGGGTTGAAATGGAGGAAAATGTGCTTACTCACATGCTATGTCGCAGCTGTGGCACCTCATTTAAGTACTCCTGCAAGTATATCTACACTAAAAGTGGCTTCAAACTGTGGCCCAATAAACTCCACAGGGCTGCTTCTCTTCTCTTTCTTCTGCTCAGTCGTTCCAAAGGCCAGCCATATCCTTTTACCTAGGGCGATGGCAGTCTGAGAGTCTGGGACATGTTAGCCAGCTGCCAAATGAAAGGAGGATAAATCACACAAATGAAAACAAATAGAGCCAGGTCTGCTTAGCTCTAATTAAAGCCGGTCCCCACGCTCTGTAAACTCTGCAGTGTTCCACATACTTGACAGTGCTTCCGGAAACATGTGTTCCTCCTGAATTTCTTCATATCTAAAGCAGCCGTTTATGCCTTCACTTGGGGCCGAGAGTGAGTTTCAGATGTGCTTTATCTTTTTCAGGGGATTATTTCCTGCAAATTCAGTGTTTCAAAAATGCAGTGTTGTTTTACAATCATTTTGTTCCGTGGAAAAAATGTGTTATCTGTTTAACTTGAGTATTTTTATACTAATAACATGTTTTTTTTTTCTCTCTCTCTCTCTCTCTCTCTCTCTCTCTCTCTTTCATGTTCGTTTGGACTCTCCTGCATATAGGTAAGCATCTTCTG
>CAEFZX010005388.1:0-15605 GCA_903066825.1 Alfaro cultratus | reverse complement strand
CGCGGAGCTCCAAGACATGCGCAGTGGTTTCCTCTGAGTGGGAGAAGATGTCTGTCTAATCGTCAGTAATAGAATTCCGCGATATAATTCATAATATTTGGCGACATGTAAACTCAGCAGCGCTTCGTCCAACTTTTAGCGTCTGAGATGTTTCCATCCCTGAAATTATGATGCATAGAATCACATATCTAAGTCTAAACTGTCACAGAGAGTAAACACAATAAAAACATGCATTATCTATGGCATTGTTTGATAAAATGGCACATTTCTGATGTATTAAAATTAAATACAATAGGTACTCTTAATGGTATTGTATTAGCGATTAGGTAANTACTTTTACTTTTACTAGAGTACATTTTTGTCTGTGTATTTGTACTTTTACTTAAGTACATTTTTTGAGTACTTTCTACAACACTGGTTTTTAGCAACTGAAAACGTGTTTTTTCATAGAATCAAGTAGAACATATTTTATCTAGCTCAAGTTATTAAAGTGGTTTGAAATGTTTATGTCATTATTTATAAAAACAGTGAGTATGTTATTATAATTTTTTTTAAATTATGACTTAACTAAAATGTATATTGCTGTTGTGTGAGAATGGAGTCAATAATAACCACATCCAGGAGAGGTCCCTATTGCTTCAACATTTCAATGTCCGCTCATCTGTAGATAAACTTTGCTTTGATGTGTGTGATTTGCAGCTCTCAGGGAGTGTGTGGCATTCTGACATGGAGGACGGCCAGGGTGGGGAGGGGCAGGGTGGGGGGGGCAGACAGTCAGGAAAAAACAAACTTCTCTTAGGCTTCTGTCAGGGCCTTTAATTAATCCAGCTTGGTCATGGGGTTGTATGTTCAGCTGGAACTCTGGAACTAAATGTTTGATGCGTGTCATACCTGAGCAGTATGCATAAAGGTGTGTGTCGGGCATTTCTCCCGTACTCAGCAATATTTTGTTGAGCTTTGTGCTGCCGTCCTCATGCTGGGAATTTAAAATGCATTTAATGCTTTTGATATAAGCACAGTTTGCGGTCATCCTCCACACACACTGATGTAAGCATCAGATTCTGCTGAACATTATAGTTCTCAGATTAGAAACTGGAGGATTGTAAAGTGGCTCTGCTCTTCTCTCTGCCACAGAATGAGCCACTGTTTCTGCTGCTGAGTATCGACCCGAGACGTACAAGAGAGATGCAACGTTCAGGACTGCTTAGTGTTCAACTGGAGTTTTTTTCTCAGCTCCATAACATTGTCTAAACTTGAATTTTCTGTTTAAAGCTCTGAAGTTCCTCTGAAGCTTTAATTTTAAAAGTAGACTAGAAAACAAAACCCTACTTTTATTATTTTCTTAAACAAGTCTCTGCGAAATGACAGTTTCCAAATATAACTCAGAGGCATCTCTGTGACATTCCTCCAAAGGCTACAAGGATAAAGTTAGCTTCTGAGGAAACATTAGAGCCCTGGAGTGTCTGAGGCCTCTGGCAAGTTGGAGGCAGAACCCAAAGCACCATACAAGGAGTGGGAGCATGTCCAGAAATATGAGGGAATTAAAACAAACTGAGAAAATGTAAAATGTTAAAGAACATCAGGTGAGTTGATTAATTAAAGACAAAAGGAAAAATCATTTTCATCTCCTTATAAATATCATTTCTTGGGGGGGTGGAAGTTTTTTTTTTTTTTTGCGTTAGTTGGTTGTAATGCAAACGTTGTCTAACATATTCAGGATAATACGTTAGACACACTGTTTTTGGTGTAAGCTTAAACTGAGATAAAACAAACAACAACAAAAAACTGATAACTACAATTTGACCCATGAACACATGAAGCTTATTGATGTCTTTTTCTATGCTCCTGAAATGGTTTAAATAGAAATGTCCTTTATTGTCCCAGACTGGGGAAGTTCAGGTGTAACAGGAGCATCGAGTTATGTCACAAAGTGTTTAAAAGATAAAACAAACAAGATTAGTAATAATATTATTTTATTATTTTATTTTATATTAAAATCTAGTACTGTCAGCTGACAGTACTAGATTTTAATATAAAATACCTGCAGTTAAATATGAAAATATTTATATTATGAATCCATCTGAACCTGTCATAATTGACTAAGTTAAGGTGTTAAAATTACATTGAGAGAAGATTTGCTGCTCTAAATGCACTTTTGAGACTTTCATATTTATACAAAAGAGCTGAAAGGCACTGTATAAATCTGGACAGCAGTGATGTGGCGCACTAATGGAAAGGCAGACTGGAACTGGGTTTCTAACACAAATAAGCTTTAATAGTTTGATTGCATAATAAAGCTTTGGCTGTTGGATTATTTATTACACATTGTACCTCCTTCAAATTCAACTGAAGAAGGTTGTCCATTTTTAAACTGACACTTACTGGACAGTTTAAAGAGTTTCACTTATTTTACATCAAAACATGTCACAGATGTAAACTTCATGGGCTTAGTTCAACCTTAACTTGACTGAGTTTATGTGGGTAACTAGTTATTGATAAAATTTCCAGCAAAGTAGGACAGTCCTGTAGTAGGTCTGTTTTTAATTGTTGCTACTTCACTTCTCCATCCATCCTCCTTTGGACTTGACCTGCTGCATCAGGGAGTCTGGAGCCTTTCTCCAGAGCTGATTGGACGAGAGACCTGGTCCACCCTGGGCAGGTCACCAGGACAACAAAGGACAACACAAAGACAACCAGGGCAAACATCCATGCACAAACACACTCTTACTTAAGGGTAACCAGTTACATGTTTTTAGACTGTGGGATGAAGCCAGAGTGTCTGCAGTAAACCAAGGCATGCATGGGGAGAACATGCAGCTTCATGCAGAAACATTCAGGACTGCCCCCCTCCATTTATGGTATTTCAAAGTAAAAATAAAAAAATGTGACATTAAAAAAATGACCAAACATACCAGGTGTCTTCTTCCACATTTGATTTTATTATATGAAGTGTTTGATTTTGTGTGTTTTACTGTTGTGTATGGAACCAAAGACGTGACAATTCTGTGGTGAACCTGAACCTCCACTCTCCTCTCTTCCCTCCCTCTAGACTACAACAAAAGTGCAAAATCTCCCTCTCGGTCACTGACACGTTACATGTCTTGCAGAAAGACTCCCCCGAGTCACGCTAACCCTCAGCTGTGAGATGAACATTAGTCGCCGGCTCCGACCAGCACATAAGACACGTGGAGTTCATGTAAACAGAAAGACGAGCAGCAGCAAACAATTAGGAGGTCTCAAACATCTTCTTCCTGTCGGCCTTGTCCTCAATGTTCTTACGCCAGTCGCCCACTGCTTCTGCTGGCTGTGGAGCACAGAAACATCTTTTTCTAATTGCAATATACATGTCTACGAAAGCATCACAGACATAAGAACAGTGATAATAGTGTTTTTGTGTTTTACGTAGAGTGAAATTTTGATAAAAACTTGTGTCTCACCTCCTCTTTGACCTCCTTCTTGACCTGCTTCAGGTTGGCCCTCAGGTCCATGTTGACCGTGTGTTTGGAGCCCAGCAGAGCCTTCAGCATGGCATCAGCAGACATACGCACCTTCTTCAGGGCGGGCTTCTTCACTCCAACCAGGTCCACCACTTTGATTTTTAGGTCTTCAATCTACGAGCATATATGACACTTGATTTTTCTGCTCTTTAGGCTGTTGATGTGTTTTTGTGGTTACATGTGACCCACCTCTTTGTCTGCCTTTTGGACCTTGGCCTCAATGTCGTATCTGTCCTCATCTATCTTGTCTATGGCAGCATGGATCTTCTTGCAGAGCTCCTGTTGACACAAAATAATCAGAATAATATATAACATAATAACAGTGACATGTTTTTACCTGGACTGTTTTATATCAAATCTAAAGAAAAATAAAAACTCTTGTCATGAAGGAAGATTCGCAGCAGAGCTCATGTTAGGGTGTGGACCTGCAACCACCTCTTTACTTTGTGTTCTAACTAATCCTACAACCTTTATAAGCACTGTAACTTTTATAAGTACCATATTTTATGTGGTTCCATGTCTTAAAATGGAGCGATATTATAAATTCAGCATGCTTGTACAACATGTAACCAGGTCCACCTTGGTTACATGGGTGGACCTGTCAAATTCTGATTTGTTAGTAAATGTAAATGGAAAAACAGAAAAACTAGTAAGAAATGGGCTGGCAAAGATTTTGTTGTAGAAACTGGATATCGGTGCTCTGTCATTCCACCGACATGTTGCCATCATTCATAGTTACATCTACTTATGGAAACTAAGTCCATCACCTCTAGGATTTTGTTGTTCAGAGGTCAGAATCTGAACTTACTTAAACATGAACAATCAAGAAACCTTTGCGGTGCATCTAAGAGTCTTTTTAGAATCAAATTAAAGTGTGACAGCTTCTCTCAGCTGTCTACCTTCAGCAAATGTTGCCCTTTTTTATTCTTCAATGGCTGGACTTACTTCCCTTCCCATATTTCCAGACCTATGGGAATCTTAGGTCTGGAAATATCTTCATACAAATTTGTTTATGTTTGTGGCCAGTGTCTCACCATGAGCGTAGCCTGATCTCCACTCGTGTCTTGAGAAGGACAGTTCTCAGCCATGTAGGCCTCTTTGGCCTCTTCTCTCTCCTTCTTTTCCTTCTCCAGCCAAGTCTGAGCAACCTGCAGAACCAGGCTCTGTAGAAGGAAACAACACCAAACACACAATTTAGTTTTATTTCTTCTGCCATCCTAATTTATCTAGATCTGTAAATTGAATTTGTCATGGAAGACCAGTGTTGTATGGACAAGTATTTTGTCTTTATTAATTAACTGGATACAAGTTGTTGATTTCCCAACTTCTGTAGCAACAGGCTTGTGAGATGGTGTGTGCGCACGCGTGTGTGTGTGTTTGATACCTTCAGGTGGTGCCGACGGCTGGATGTCATCTTTTTCCTGTTTGGACAGATTTTTCATAGTTACAATGTCACTGTTGAGGAAAAACTGAAACTTTCCAAAGTGCATTTTCTTAAAAATAAATAAAAAATAAAAAAAACACAAAAAACTGTGAAATATCTAATCAGTTTAACTTTTTGGGTAGAGATTGTAAACTGAAAACAGTCATGAGAGAAGACTTTTTAACTTACTCAGACATCTTGATGGCGTTTGTAGTTCACTATCTGCATCAAAACACACATGAATTACAGGAAATTTATGAGTGCATTTGACCTCTGCTGCTGGAGCCAAGAACATCAGCTGTCTGAGATCAGCATGACGGACACTGATGCACAGCAGAATTTGTAACGTAACGCGATCTGAGGCCGCAGCTGAGAAACAGCAACATAGACGGAACTAAACTGGGAAGGTCCAGCTAGGGTGTCACTTCTTTTTCAGACTCCATCCAATCGTGAGAAATCATTCTATACAGCAATGCCAGACAGCGAGGGTCCAACATGTCGCTTTTATGTCCAATTAATGGATGGTCCATGATGATGAAAAGAAGACGTTTTACTGATCCAATGAGGTCACATTACATTTTTCTATCAGCATGTTGAGAAAAATGTTTTAAGTGAAAATAACTATCCAAATATTTATTAGTATTATCCTTGTTATTGCTTTTTAAATGGGTAGAAGTACATTTTATTTCAAATGTAGCTGAAGTATTCACCACCAAATGCATTATTTTCAGAAACATTAAGTAAACAGAATCTGAATTTCTACATTTGAATCTAAAAAAGACAAAAATTCAATCTGCAAAATGAATCAAAATTTCCTCAATGTCAACTAATAAGGTTGAAGGAAAATGTAATTGAGAAAAACATACACTTTGATGAACTTTGGCAATTTTAATAACCATTTCCAAAAAGCACAGACTTTTTGGAAATATACAAGCCCTTCGTTAAATTATTTTAACAAAGGGCTTCTATAATCAAAACATTATCTAATGAAAAAAAAAAGGCCTGATAGACAAACATCATTTAAAAGAAATACAAGCAGAACAGGTATAAAACGTTTAAGGCACAAACTTCATCCTGCTGAGCTGCAAACTAATTTTGAAACACATTAAGGTAAAATATGAAGTCTGAAGAAAGCTGCATGTGTCCTAGTAGCAAGGCGAGCGAGAGGTTGAATTGGTCAAAGGTGAAGCAGCTAGATATGATGTCACCTAAAGACATGACTCTGCTTCACATTTTCTGGCTTCCCGATTAAAGTAAAGGATGCTGCTCTCAAAAAGGCTGGAGAAAGTAAAAAAATGGAAGAGTTCTCACCTATTGAGAGAGAGGGAAGGAGGACAAGACACTTGTTGGAAGAAAAGCGGACACTGCCAAAGCCACGGACAGAGAAAAATGAAATACGTATATATGGTGGCCTGAGATGCCTCAGCAGAATGCTGAGAACCTCTTTATGGAAATGAATTTCAAAGTCAGACCAATGGCCCTGCGAGCTCCTGAAATACACCCTACCCAGCCCTACTGCAAGCCGCCCCCGTCTTCCGACTGAGCTCACTGCTCCTTCCACCAAGTTTACTGTCAATGCATAACTAGACATTACTCACATAGAAACTTTCAGATATAAGAAGAGTGAATTGTTGCTTCTTTGCAAGTGAGCAGAGTACAATAGCTAACTGGCTAATTGCTCGTTTGTCTAGTGGCTGTAGAAGACAATCCAACATAAGTGTTAGTGAATATCAGTCCATGCTGTCTCCCAATGCTTCTACCTCCACCACATTCATGTCCCAATGCTAATCTGTCAAATTAGATTTGCCTAAACTGTATAATCCCCTTTTTGCGACCCATTATTGTGATGTAGAATACCTGTGTTCCTACCTAAACCTCGCCGTGTGCCTCTCATGTTCCATAACACTTAAAGCATCTGCGGTGTTCCCTCAATGCAGCACAGTCTCAACAAAAGCATCTTCCCAAACCACAAAGATCCCTTCAGTCCACAGAGTGAAAGGCATGTCGTACTGACACTCTGAGAGAATCCCCATGTTCAACGGTTGGGGTTCCAAAAGAGGCTTATTAGGATTGGCAACATTGTCGCAGTTCATTTAATTTACCTTTTACTGGAAATGATCAGAGTAAATCCTACATTCTGTTATGTGTCTATTCGTCAATAATCACCAGTGTATCAGTTTGAATGATGTGATCTATCAAGTAAATAAAAGCAGCAACAAACAAAATTACTCATATTTCAAAACATTTATTTCTACTGCTTTCATGAAAGCTGGTACATTCTGATGTGATGTTTCTCAGCCAGTAGTTATACTCTCACAGGAGTATAATGTGCTCACTGACAATTAGAAAAGCAAGACAGAGAGCCCGGCTCTGGGCCCTGACTAGGGACACAGAGGTGCACTCAGTCAGTCAGACCTGTCTCCCCTGCTATCATCCGCCAAAGTCCTGCAGAGTTTTAGGAAGACTCAAACATCTTCTTCCTGTCGGCCTTGTCCTCAATGTTCTTACGCCAGTCGCCGATTGCTTCTGTTGGCTGGATCAGACAACAAGGAATTGTTAATACACAAAACTGACAAAACACATCTAGCGCTTGAAACAAGTAAGAACTCAACAGATTTCTGTGAAATGAAAAAAATCTCCATTGATTTCTTTACAGTTTCTTGGCTGGAAAAGTCTGAAGTCTAAAATATGTCCTGTACTACTTTAAAAAAAAGTATGATTACTACTCTTGATTTGTTATTAGTTGAAAAAAAGTGTAACACGTAGCTAAGGCGTTAAAGCAAAGTTCATTAGTAGTCACGGCTGTTTGGTAGAAGCTGAAGGTGCAAGACAGTGAAAACCTGACGCCAGTTTTCTTTGTTAGAGCTTTGAGCCTCACCTCCTCTTTGACCTCCTTCTTGACCTGCTTCAGGTTGGCCCTCAGATCCATGTTGACCGTGTGTTTGGAGCCCAGCAGAGCCTTCAGCATGGCATCAGCAGACATACGCACCTTCTTCAGGGCGGGCTTCTTCACTCCAGCCAGATCCACCACCTTCAGCTTCAGATCCTCAATCTGGGGCCAGAGAAATGCTTATTCACATAATAAACTAAATCTACATGTTACTGACATATTTTCCAATGAATGCAATTTTCAACACATAAAATGCAAAGGTTATTCATGTTGCCTAAGGTTCCACATTGTTGGAAACCTCTGTCATTTCCTGACCAAGGTTTGTGTTTTCATCAACCTGGAGCACGATGCTCTGTATATCTCTCTAATGTTGTTATTGTTGTTGTAGGAGCTTTTATACCTGAATGGTTGTGACAAAGTTGTACCAAGTCGTACCACTGCAGCCAAAAGAAAATTTCAACTGCCTAAGTACTGAGGCCTATGAGTTTTAGGCCAAAAAATGCCAAACTAAAAGAATTGTACAAAAATGTCACAATTCGCACAGGAACAAAAAGACAGAGCCTATCAACAAAAAAAAGTTGATTTAGGGGTGAGTTTTATTGTGTGTGTGTGTGTGTGTGTGTGTGTGTGTGTGTGTGTGTGTGTGTGTGTGTGTGTGTGTGTGTGTGTGTGTGTGTTTATGTGTGTGTGCAGGTTGTTTTTTTTCTGTGTGTCTCTGTGTTGCCCTATGATGAACTGGATACCTGTCTGTGATTTACGTCTCCTCTTACCCAATTTCTGAGGGAGCTAAGCACCAGCTCTTAGAGCAGGTTGTAGTTTCTTTGGTGCTCAAAGTGTATGGTGAACATCTGACAACAATATTAGGGTGTCAAACTATTAGGTTCTTACAGTCTAAGGGTGTTATAGTATTAGGGTGTTTTTCTTTCCCAACAGGAGACATTCTCTTTGGGCTGACTCAAATTTCTGACTGGAATTTCTCTCTCTGTACATAGATGTAAACATAAAAGAGCAAGAAAAGGGGAACTGAAACAAGCAGTTTCCACTGATAAGACCACTTGTAACAAAACATGAAAGGCACATGAGGCAGTAAAAATACATTGTCTCTAGCACTTCCTACAATCTATGGCATCTTCTGCCTTCCAAGCCACTGCAAGTCTTCAGCTCCCAAAAAACGCTCACTGACAAAGTCTGTGTGCAAATGCTCAGCCTCACATCTCACTTTCACAATAAGCACAAGCCTGGAGACATTCCCTTGGTCCCACAGAGCTCCAGCTATGAAGGCCTTGGAGGGACAGAACTGGCCTGCTGAGGTAGCTCAGAGGTTAACCCTTCAACAGCAGGAAGTGACCAGATTCCTTCTTCACAAAGATGACCGACTGCTGACACACAGACCATGTGACCATGCTGTTTCCTGTCGTTAGCCAAACAAATTAGCACAGCTAGAAATATTTTTTTAAAGATTGTGAAAACAAAGAAACAAATAGGACACTGAATAGTGTTAGCACAAATCACACAGCTGAGCATTACACAAAGGCCTAAAGCTCAAGTTAACATGTAATGATTTCAGCTAATGTTGGTCACATTTATTTACCATTTTATTCAATGGAAGAAGTTGTGCTTCTGACAGTCACAGCAAATAACCTTTATTTGTTTAACTTTGCACATATTATTATCTTTCCCACAAAGCAGAACCATTCTCCAAAAGAGATTAAAATATGAAACTTTTCAACAGACCCATTGTTCTATATATGAAACTAACAGATGAAGTCTTATAATATAGTAGAGTCTCATATCCATCCTTGAACAAAATCAATAAATCAGAATATATGTCCTGGTAATCTGTTTGTCAGATTGGAAGTACCTTTTAAAAATAATAATCTTTAAGCAGTTATTAAACACACTTTTCATTAAACCCACATTTGTTTTTCAAAATATATTTTTTTATTGGTATGACATAATATTCTGATTTTGAATGACATGTTTTATGACTTGCAAATGAAAAATCATCATAATTCATATTATTGTGTTTTTAACTTTAGTTGCAGTTTTAGTCTCTTAACAACTGAAATCTCAGGTGTCAGTTAAAGGAGCATTCTCACTGGTCAGCTGTGGAGTGTCTGTCCACTCGTTTTTTCTCTTCCAGCACCAAACAAGTAGAAATAAACACATATGAGTATTTTATGAATCTATGTACAATGTGTGAAATTTGTATTGAAAACATGAATTGGAAATCAAATGAATGGTTTCTGAATATTGGATTTGAAATTCTTTTCAATATAACTATCTTTAAGGTTTCCAGAGTTTTGCTCTTGCTTGTCTCTCACCTCTTTATCAGCCTTCTGAACTTTGGCCTCTGCATCATACCTTGCCTCATCAATCTTGTCAATGGCAGCATGGAGCTGCTTGCAGATTTCCTGTGGATTCACAGAAACAATGCATTTCTTCAGCAACTTATAAATGCCATAACTATATTTAATCAGTTATGGCAGTTTTCTATGACAAGACTATTAACAATAACTATTGTTATTGTTAATATGCTTTCTGAAACATATTTTTCCTATTGGGGGACATAGTAAAGTTCAATGTTTAAGCTTTAAAAACATAAAATTAGAAAACAAATTTTATTTGAAAAATTGATAAAATAAGTTCTAGGTTTCCTTTTCCAAATATAGCCAAAAATGTCCTCATCATGTGGAGACCTGCTGTCTGTTACCTGGGACAAATCCCTTTTTAAAGATGCAGTCTATGTGTTAGACTAAGTGTCAGAAGGAACCTCTCTGGATTCAGTGTTTCGCTCTCACCGTGAGGGCGGCTGTGTCTCCACTGAAGTCAGGCGGTGGGCAGTTCTCAGCAAGGTAGCCATCTTTTGCAGCTGCAATTGACTCCTTCTCCTCCTCAAGCCACTTGGTAGCAATCTGCAGCATCAGGCTCTGTAGAAACAGATCTGAATTAGTCAAAGGAATTGTCCTAAGACTTTTTTTTCTCAATACAAAAATAGAACAAAGTTAAATTCAGACCTTCAGTTGATGCCTGCGGCTCGATGTCATTTTCTTTCCTCTGTAAGGTGAGGACAAACAATCAATGAGATATCAGTTACTATTATTATTTCTTTTTTGAAGATATTGTCAGTTGATATTACATACTAAACTATATGCCAGTCACTACAGCAACACAGTGACAGGAGACATCTAGGTATTTGGTCTTTTACAGTGTGGTTAACAGAAATGTACAGAACTGGTTCCATCTAAGCTGGTTGGTTAATCTCGCTTACAGTCTTAATATTAAGCTACCTGCTCTTGAAAATCCTAAGAACTTTTACTGTCTTAGTTCAATTTCTTATTGTGATTAGCAGAAAACCTGGCACACAGGCCAAACTGCAAGTTGTGGGGGGGGAGTTACATTTGCAGCTAAATGCATTGTTGTTTATGTCTAATAATACAGTATTATTATATAGAACATTACTTTGAGTTTCATTTAGCAGCTGAATTTTACCTATTATGACAAAATCACCCATCAGAACATTCAAACTCCAGTCCTCGAGGGCCGCAGTCCTGCAGTTTTTAGATGTGCCACAGGTACCAAAAACGCTGGAATGAAATGGCTTAATTACCTCCTCCTTGTGTAGATCAGTTCTCCAGAGCCTTAATGACCTAATTATTCTATTCAGGTGGTGCAGCAGAGGCACATTTAAAAGTTGCAGGACTGCGGCCCTCGAGGACTGGAGTTTGAGACCCCTGAAGGTTGTACATTTTAAAAGCTAAGAATCAAACATTTACAAACATGTAAAGAGAAATGAATCAGCAAGAAAGGAATCCAAAGTTGCTAGCAGCAGGAGCAACTTGGCAACTGGCAACTGGATTTGCATAAAATAGGCTTCACCCCACTTACATTAGAGATAGCTTACAACTTGACATATTAGTTAATAAAGATGTTTCTAATTATATTTTAACGAGACAAAATACCTCTCTAAGATATCTTTACTCTCATTCTGACATGTATAAATGATATCAGATTTTCATTTAAGTTGTACAGAGGTTTCAATTCAAAATATCTATAATGAATTACTGAAACATATATTTCAGATATCAACACTTAAATTTTGTTTAGTCATAAAGTAAATTTCAGACATCTCACTTTTTGTTCTGTCATAATTCCATGTAAATGCATTGTTAGATAGGAGATGTGTAGGTTTCTAAAATTCACCCTTTAACTGTCACCCTCATTTACATTTAAGTCAATGTGTCTGGGCTGTCGTCATGACAGCTAAGGGACTTTAAATGGCAGAGATCTAAAAATAATAATAATAATAATAATAATAATAATAATAATAATAATAATAATAATAATAATAATAATAATAATAATAATAACAACAATAATAATAATGATAATAATGCAGAACTAATTTGGAGATATCTAGACTTGTTTTGACTACTCAACATTCCTGTTAGGAAATCTCCAAATGTATCAGAGACATCTTGAATTAGTATCCTGACCAGTCAAGATTATATCAGTGATATCTTGAATAATTATTCTGTAAAATCATAGTATCCCAGATTTATGTAGCATTTTGAAATCAATTTGAATCACTGAAAAATAAAGTAAAATAAAATAAAATGTACCATTTTCAGCTTGGAAGTAGGTTAACAGGAGCAATTTAGCTTTTCAAAGCTATTTTTAAATGCAGTGTGTATAAATCCTCCTTGAGTTTTCCTCGTATCCTGTAGGGCTGAACTCTTTTTAAATTGTTGCATTTTCTTGCAATTTTGTTGCTGGGCACACACAATTGTGCAGGCAACTGTTTGGGCAGCTTAGTGGCAGCACAAGGGGTCATGCAGTTCTTAATTCAGATATTTCAAATTCTCATTTTGACAAATCTTAATTGAGAAACGCAAATCTTGAAATCTTGAATCATGGGGATGTGTGACCCGGTTACATCATTAGAGATATCTTCAACTAACTGAATTATTCTGAATTATTCTTAATTCAAGTCAGATTCTTAGTCATGCGGATGTCTTAAATGATCATTTCAGACAGTTAAAATGTAACTGAAGAATTTGTAGATATCTAGAAAATGATCACAGATAGTCAGAAAAAAAAGGTTATGTTAAGACAGCCTGATATACAGCTAAGGCTTTAAAGGAATCCCACCAATAGGCACCATAGCGGTTGGTGTATGTATATACCAATCAATCAATTAATCAATCAAATTATATATAGATCAATCAGCTATCTTAAGTTAACAAATGACACGTTTTAAGGAAGCTGTTGTTCGACACGTTGAAGTCGAAGCTGTCAAAGAACCTTTATGAAACCTGTTCTTTAGTTTTGATAAAGAAAGAAATCAGATTATGAGACATTGGATTTATTTAGAGAATTCAAATCTGAATGATCCTGTGATAACATAAAATATCAACAGAAGCATCTGGATATTAATACTTACTCAGACATTTTGGCTGTGCTTGATCTTCACACCCTGTTCAGACAAAGAAAACAGTTTTTGTAAATGACTTTATTAGTATTTTGTGTTTCTTCATATAAATAAGTATTTGTTGATGCTTTTATTTTGAAAGGGTTTGAAACGGAAAGAGGAAAAGTAAGTGACGTCAAGGGCGGCTAATTGCTCAGTTTGGCAGAAAGACAAAAGGAGAAAACGCACATGTTGGAAAAGATAGTTAAGGAGTGTTTCAAGTTAGGGTATGAACAGTCATTTAGCTAGCGCTTGGTTGATGGGGAACAAGGTGAGCGTTTAAGATGTAAATATATGTTTAGTTTTCTTACAGAACGTGTTTCTTTAGCCGGTGTGACGGTTGTATTTTGTCAGTAGATGGCAGTAACAGTCTGATTAACCGTCGACAGTTAAAGTGCTTTTGTTTTGCTAATTTCATGATAGAAATGTTAGAGTTAATGAATACATTGTAAAATATGATTATAGAACTTAAGGAAAAGATTCGTATGTTAAAGTAAAATGTGAATTATTAATGGTATTTATTTGTATTTTGTAGCTCTTACGGTGTGTACACCCATAAAAGGCATTCAATAAAGGACTGGGAACCATCAGTTAAAGAGATCATCCATTCAACCGGGACGCTACAGTAAGAGCTTGACCCAAGCTGAGAAGAGCTTCACCCCTAGCTAAGAAGTTCAACCCACTCTCAGCACCAAGGTCCCAGTGAAAGCCACATTAAGATTCCAGCTCCACGGCTCCAAGTAAGATCTTCTGGGATTCAATGGTCAACATTATCGCCCTGTCCTCAGCATGGAAGCATCTGGAAAGGAAACAGAGTACACCGAAGACCTACAGGCCAACGAGGAAGAGGACTCTCAAGGCTCTGTTCGTCAAAGGAGGCCTACAGAAAAAATGCGAGCATATCAAGAGGAGGAGGCCCACAAAAAGAAAAAATGTCTTCTCAAAATTTATGATCAATGGAAAAGGCAAGTACGTACGGCACGAGAGCAATTAAAAGGAGACATAACAAACAGTCAAATTTCTTCACTCATGGACATTTTAGAAAAAGAAAGGGATGGTGTCATAAACTTATATACAGAAATAAGGGAAATCATTACTCCTTGTAGTGACACAAGGCGACTTATAGATGCATGCGAAGCAGTCACCAATGACATTATCAAAGTTGCATATGAAAGGCTCTCAGGCATAGATGACTATGACAGTGAGAATGTAAAAACACGTCTACGTGAACTTCTTAAACCAGACTATGCTCAATCCATTTACAGTTCTATCACACACTCAAGTAAACACTCAGCTGCCAGTAATTCTAACTCTGCAAGGTCAGTAGTAGCTGTAAAGAGAGCAGAGGCTGCTGCAGAGTTGGCGGCCAAGGAAGCAGAGTATGAAGTGTTATTAGAAGAAGAAAAACAAAGAGAAAGAATTCAACTTTTGGAAGAAAAGCAGAGAAAGGAGCTAGAATCTCAAAAACGTGAATTAGAGAGATTAAAGGCTGAAAAGGAGTTAAAGGCTGCACGAGCTAGATTAATAACTTATGACCAAGAGATAAAGAGTGAGAGCAGTGTTCATGTTGACTGTACCAGAGCACCTCAGAAGGCTTCCACAGTTCCTGCTCCCATTCAAGTCCCTAAAAGCAACGTTGTGTCCACCTTACCTCCACAAGCAGATGTTCTATATTTAGCACAAGCTTTACAGGACAGTGTCACCATGAACAGACTGCCAATGCCCGAGCCCTCCACGTTCACAGGTGACCCAATAGAGTTCATTGAGTGGAAAGCTTCGTTTGCTGCACTCATTGATAAAAAGAACATCTCTTCTGCAGACAAGCTGCACTACTTAAAGAAATATGTAGGTGGTTCAGCTCGACAAACACTTGATGGCATCTTCTACAGAAATGACAGTGACGCCTACCAGGATGCATGGGAACGCCTCAACCAAAGGTATGGACATCCATTTATTGTACAGAAAGCGTACAGAGAAAGACTGGCAAAATGGCCAAAGATTCAAACAAATGACTCTACAGGATTTAGAGCATTTGCGGATTTCATTCAAACATGTCATGAAGCTATGCCACACATAGAAGGTTTAAGCATTCTCAACGATTGTGAGGAGAACCAAAAACTTGTTCAGAAATTACCGAACTGGGCAGCTGCAAGATGGAATCGTCAAGCTACTCAGTACATGAAAGAAAATGGGAAGTTTCCAAGTTTAATGCACTTTACTGAGTTCATGTCTACTGAAGCTGAGATTGTGTGCAATCCAATCACGTCATTTCAGGCTCTCCACTCAACAGACTTCACCAAAACCACCAGTAAAGTTTACCAGAAA